>JARHVA010001162.1:3090000-3367500 GCA_037957365.1 Torreya grandis
TGATATCAATGGAGGTGAACTCCACTCTAGGGCATGATTTGAAGGTATGGGTTGAATAATCGAATGGTGGAATAGTAAGCTGAGCATGGGGATTGTTAACCAGGTGTATGTGTGGATGAGTGAAACCTAGAAGAAATTTAAAACCTAGTTGATTTGGATGGATGTACCTTATCATAAATTGGTTAGATTTTGATTAAAGAAACTTCCAAAAGATAAAGGTAGGGCATAAAATAAGGCTCTATGATCTTTAAAAGTATTGATTTATGGTTGGTATTTTTGTGGATAAGTGTTTTTATACCAATGTTTGTAGCTAATTATTTTTGCACACTCACATGTAAACACATCAAGAGGATCTAAAGAAGAACTGATATAGTAAACTCTAGGATCTCAACTAAAGGTTTCTATTATTTATAGTTGTTGTTTCATACCCATTATGTAATATATTATAGCTTGGATTGGATAGGTATCTAAGACATCTATGGCTTACACCTATAAATCTATATCAAAATAAAACACTCATGCACACTCAAAGAATTGAAGAAGTTTACTTAATTGCGTGAAATTAACGATACTTGTTAATTTTCTAATAGCTATTGCACATCTTTAGACTAACATACATCAATAATAAAAAAATGAATTATACATAGCTATTGTACACTTCAAATTACTAAATCAAATAGCTAAGAAAATAAAACATAGCTAATTACACATAATTGGAATGGAAAGGCATCAGCATGCTTGCATGACAATCAAAATAAACTTCTTCCTATATTGGTAAATTACCAAACCCATTAATATAAAAGGATTAAATGTATAAATACATTTGGGGAAGGGTCACCTCATCCCTCAAATTCATGTAAAATTCAAAGTTACATGTTAATAATTATAACATGAGTTCACATTGATGTTGTATCTTAGGAGTCCAAAGAGCACACAAATGTTGATTAGTTATTTTTTATTGAAGTTAATAAAAATCTATTCATAATAATACAATATAACTAAACACTATTTCCTAATGACTAGGGGGAGCATAACATAATGAACAAGATCACAAACTAGTGAAAAAAAAATACATAAGTATTTTATTTCCTTTGTCAAAATTGATGTCCACTTGTTGGCATAAGGATGTTTGTGTTTGGTATATGACATTAGAGACTCTTGTAAATTCTTCTCCATGTTGGTATCACTTCTCCAATGGTCATTTATGGATTTTATTTTCTATTGGCTTGGCTTGGTGTGAATATTGGAATGAAAAGGGCATTATAACACTAATTTCAATGGCTTATTGAAGGTATTCCTATATAATAATATTACACATAAAATATTTTTTGTGTATGGTGTGGGAACTTGTATTTATATCCCTAAAAAATAACTCTAAACCCAGAGACGTTAGGTTCAATTATAACTTTGGTTGATTTTAAAATAACCTAGGTTGAGTTAGGTTAAACTTGGGTTGGGTCAAAGCACTCATGAACTTTTTACAACTCATTTTCATCTATTTATGAGCCATGAAAACTCACTTTAGATATTTTTAAGGTTGTGATTCACCTTTTTGGAATATTAGGAATTAATAAATCACTTTTTTATCTTCTTTGACATTGACTTCATATTTTGCTAAAAAAAATCTTTTTTTGATAAATGAAATTCACTAATTCAACTTGGAATTTTTAATTAGGAAAGTTAATTGAGATTTATAATTTAATTAATCTTGATTAGTATTTTTTGGCTTTTGGCTATTATTTTAATTGTTTTGGATTAATAGCTCAACAAGCCAATAATGTCAAATTACTAGGTCATAATTTGACTAGGGTCTAAATCAAACTAGGTTATTGGTGAATATAGGGTAATACCCAAATAAGCAAGCCTCACCACATTTATTAATAATTAAATCCCATAAATGGATGTTTTTTTGGCATTCAGGTGATTTCTAGGCTTAAATTGCATCATTTACTAGAAGTTGAATTGAATCTCAATTTAGGCATGAAAGTGACCAAAAATGTGTGTTTATAGTTTAACCCTATTTGAGAAGGCATTGAGAGACATGGGAATGGTAACATATTTTAAAATAATGAAAAAATTGTTAATAATAAAAAGAAGATAATGATTGAGGAATGATGCTCTAAACAAATTTTGGCAAGCCTATGATGCCCCCTCGAGGGAGTGACTGGTACATATGATTGATGGATGGTCAATAGAAAAGAAGTAAGAAGAAGAATTAAATTAACCCATGGTTGAGATTAATTTGATAAATATAATGTGTGCATGCATTGATTAAAGTATGAATTTGCCCAAAGGTATTTATAATTAGTAACGGATGTTGAGACACTAATTTACCCAAAGGTGTTTATAATTAGTGACAAAGGTATGCACCCCAATAAGGTAGATGGGTGGTCAAAATAATGAATTTTCTAAAGGCATTTATAATAATTTTGATGACCTAGATTTATTAATGATTTATTCCCTAATAGGGTGGATTTGATCATGATAAATTGATTATGCCCCAAAAGGGTAGATTGGAAAGCATCACTCAAGGATATAACCTATCACACAAATTCAAGATGAGTAGACATAAATTTAGGTGTAATGGTCTAAGGAATTTTCAAATGCTAAAGAATTCAAAAATTAATAGGCACATGAGGATGTACAAAGTGATGAAAGAGATTGTTGGAATAATAACGGTGGTTATGATGATAGCTAAGATGACCTAAGATATGACATGTATCCAAGTGATACCTACATAGTATATATAGACCTCAAGCTAATGTAGTTCACCCAAAAGTGGGATAAAATGGAATGAATAATATAATATAAGAATAATAATTGATCATTATGAATGATTTGATTATACATGTTAATGTAGAGATGATCATCCTTATTAACATTGATACAACAAAATGGTTAATGAGTTTATTTGATCAAAGATCAAGGGATAACTACTAATTTGCCATATTGGGACCAAAAAAACTCAATGAAACCATAATCACATATTGATAGTGAATAGGCATAGAGGATAGGTATGAATTAGGGTTACCTAATATTAAGGAGATGCATGTCCTAACTAGCAAATATTACAATTCATTTATTGTTTAATTACTCTATGTTTGGGTGATGTTTGGGATATGCCATTTGATGATCTTAGAGAAGTTTTGCCATTGCATTGATTTGATAGTATCTATATGCCTAATTTTTGTTTTAGCTTATAATATTATAGATCATAGTTATGAACAACCATAATGACAATAATACCCTAAGCATGGAACACTTAGTTTAAATGAAAATTTAAAAAACCTAGGAATAAGATATGAACAATCAAATCTCAAGTGTAAATATAAACAAATAAACCAAGTGTAATTACAAGATATGGATAATCAATACTTAAGGATAAATAAAATGTAATGGCCCTATATCAATTGAGAAAGAAAAAGGCAATAAACAATAAATAATGAAAACTAATAAATAATTAATAAAAAAACAAACTACACAGACAAACATAAACAAACTATAAAAAATAAAATAAATAAATATACAAACAATGGTTAATCACAATGTTAATACAAATAAAATACAAATGGATAATGAATGTGTAATATAGGTTTCACTCTTGGTAATAGGGTAACCCCTAGGCTAGGTAGTAACAACACAGGTAAAATAATATAAGAATAAATGGCATAATGTTGCCTATAGGCTATAGGGAGACAAAACCAAAGAGTAAAATGACAAATGGTTACCCTTATGCCATAATGTGCAATGACACACAAAATTAAGTGTGGGGAATAGAAGAAAAATAAAGGGTAATTGAGATGACTCCAAATGCACTAGGCAAGTAGACACTACCTACATAGTTCTATGGACACTAGATCCACCGTGAACTTTAGAGAAAATGCACGTGTCCTAGGATATGGGATAGAATACAAATGATGATAATAAATCATGATTTACTTGTAGAGGAATATAGGAATTATATCACAAAATGGTAAGTGCATAGGAAAAGAGGGGGATGGTGTTCAAAATCATGAAAGTGTAAACACAAAAAACTCATGCAAGTATGAGAGCATGGTTTAGGCTAAAACCATACTAAAAAAGAAGAGGTGAGTATGTACTAATGAACAAAATTGGAAATTCATAGTGTTTACTAAATATATGTCTTGGAATAAGAATGAGACCACAAAATGGCGAGAGCACTAATTGAGGTTTCTCATAAGATGGTGAGAGCATTAGCTAAGGTCACTTATAAAATGGTGAGAGCATTGGTTGAAGTTTCTCATAAAATAGTGAGAGCATAAGAAAATAATAATGATATGGAAACTAAATGACAAGTGATTACTTTTGAAGTAGCTAGGAGACATAGAATCCTTAAGGAAAAGAAGTGGCCATAGTTCCAAAAGGCAACAAAGTGATGAATAAATGGTCATGGTAGACAAGCTAACATAGGATAACCCATGTATCTAAGTTATACCTACATAGTTTATGTAGACCTCAAGACGATGTAGTTCTCCCATAAATGGGAGGAAAAATGCCAAGGTGGCCTAGAAATGAAGGTGTCTATATAATATAGTCCATCCTAGAACATTTTGATAGCTTTATATCTAGCATAGAAATTCTAAGTCAATTTTCATGATTTTTTATTTTATTTTTAGGATTTTGAAGGTCTTTACAAATGTTTAGGGGTTTTCAAATATTATAAATGTTTTTAAAATTTTCTATGCATCTCAAATAAATTGATAATCATGAGATACATAATGGTCTAATTCATAAAAATGGTGAGAGCATGACTTAGGTTGCTCATAAAATGGAAAGATCATTCAAACTTAAATCTCTTACAAGATGGAGATAACATTCAAATAAGGGTGGCCGAGTTAACTACAAAAAATGATGATTATTTCCTACATATTCTAAAAGGACCTTAATCCACTGTTGTTCTACCTATAGTGATGAAATTTTGAAAAGGTTTCCAATGTCTTGGTATTTTTGGTATCTCAACTCAATAGAGGATTAAAAGATACAACACTGTCTAAAATCATAAAATGGTTAGAGCATGTCTTAAAAATGCTTGAAAAATAGTGACAACATGTCAAAGGGGTGACTGAGATGACCTTATTATAAATCAAGAATTTTATACATAGTCCCATAAGACTTCAAGTCATTATAGTTCCACCTTACACAAAAAGTGTCTGACTAAGTACCAGCAAGTTTAGGTACATGCAGGCAAATGGTAAGGTAAATGGAAATAATTATGCCAAGGTGATATGTAATTTCATGGTAAAGGTGTTATTCTTAATTTTCCCAAAGGTGGTTATAATTAGTAAATAATGGTAAAATTATGTGGTACTAATTTTCCCATAGGTAGTTATAATTAGTAGCATGAGTAGTGAATGTAAAAACAAATGAAGGATGAAATTGTCAGGATCACTATGATACTAATTTCATTTAATAACATTCAAATGCTCCAATATGAAAAAATTAATGAAAATAAACCTATCATTAACCACTAAATGTGATTGCAGTACAAATTAATTGAAACCAGGGCCAAACATGATAGGTAGGGTTAGGTAAAAAGAACCAGATAGAAAAAGGTTAAGGGCAAGAAATAGTAAATGATTCTATTGTTCCTATTGATGTAGAGATATTATCAAAATTAGTATATGATATAACTAGAATGGTTAATTGTTTAAATTTATATCCCATACCCCTTATGAATAAATACTCTATTAGGAACATACTACTAATTTAGACTCTAATAATTTTATTGTGATCCTCATTGGTCATCAATTTTGTTTCTTCTAAACTTTGAGACAAGATGTCTTTGTAGCCTCTGTAAAGGAAAGTGTATCTAGGGATGGTAAATAAGGATAAAATTTAGACAAAATATCTAATTTATCAATTTAATATAGGTCTATAAATAATAAATAGATCATAATGGAATGTATAATGGTTGGGAAACAAATGAAGATAGATATTTTTAATCACACACAATGTTGTCGATTTTGGATTTGACATAATTTTGGTTGTGGTGGGTTTGAAGAGTTTTGAATATGTTCTCAATAGGACCACTAATTTTAACCAGTTGTTTGGTCCTAAGAGATATAACCATCTAATTATGTTTTAGAATGGAATTTTTATTGATGTTATCTTTAACAATGTCTTCATCAAGCATTGAATAACTATTGTGCTTAGCTATTGGTACCTCAAAGAGGTTTTCACCAATAAAATTATCTTGATTTTCCCATATCTCCTTTAATAATTTTTCACTAAGAAATGTTGAAATTTGATTTTGATTATCTTCTAGCACCTCAAACAAGGTTTCACTAGAATAAGTTGAGTTTGGACTTTGATTTCCCCCTAGCACCTTCGAAATGTTTCACTGGGAGATTTTTCTTCTTTTGCATGAATGTGGTATTGGTCCCCTTGATATTATACAAAATATATGTTGCCATGGATGTAGTTCAACAATTTGTGATTCTATCACTTTGAATCAACACTAATATGAGATGGAATGTCAATATAATGGCTAAGTTGGTTGGTGTTAATGGGATGTGGAATGCTAATGGAATTCGGTTAGAGGCAACACAATACTCTTATAATATATTAGGATAAATTATGTTGATGTTGAATTAATCATCCTTAAAAATCATGGAAGGATCACAAATGTATTAAAATTGATTTGTAAGGCATATGTAACTAATTTTGTAACTTTGATTCTAAAGCTTAGTCTAACTCAAGGGATTTTGAATCTAATGTTAAGGCTAACATTTATTCTACTCATGATGATAAATTTAATATTGGTTTAAAAATAGAACATGACTTTAATGCTAATTTTTCTTCTAGTGTTATAGTAAAGATGTTATGTTGAATTTTTGGTATTGGATGAGTAATGGCCTATGGTTGAAAAATGGGTTATTCATAAATAGGATCAACCAAGAAAGACTCCACAAAGACTAGATTGTTAAAGTGAGGCTTCTCAACAAAAGGGAAATGGTCAATAGACAACTCCATAGAGACTGGCTTATCAAAGTGAGGCTCCTTGAAAATAGGGAAATGGTCAAAATATTGATTTTCCAAAAGGTATTTATAATCATTAGGGGTGGTTTAATAAATATTGACTTGTCAAAATGAGACTCCTCAACCAAGTGAAAGGGTCAATAGGCAAATCCATAGATACTAGCTTGTCAAAGTGAGGCCCCTTAAAAATAGGGAAATGGTCAAAAGGTGATTCAATACAGGTTGACTCATCATAAATAGGTGTTTCAACAAAAACACCATGGATTTTTTGGTTCACTTGTCCTTGGATTATAATTGGTTGAAATATATCAAGTTTTAAACACATTTTGGTCTTTAAATGATGGCTCTTGGAGAGGTAATGATTAGCTCTATTGTGGTTTAAAGACTCACTTAGATTTTCTAAAGTGGGGGAAGTTTAGCAATGGATGAAGAATGACATGTGGTTTAATAATGAGATATTTGTAAATAGGCTCATATAAGATGAGATAAACAAATACTAGTTGTGGTTATAAGATGGTAATTGTGATCCATATAGTCACAATTAGGCAACCTTATTGGGATAATAAGCTACAAAATTTGGAAGGGCTTGGAATGGTAATCTTTAGGTACCACATAGCTTGGTTAATAACACTAGATAATGGATGAGGGCCTCAAATGGTAATGAATGGGAACTACAGAGCTTGGTTTCTAATAAAAGCCAAAGGATGAGGGCCTAGAAGGGTAATCCTTGGGTGTTATAGAGTTTGGTTACTAGCATATGTCAAAGGATGAGGGCTTGGAATGGTAATGAATATGTGTTTTAGATCTTGGTTTCTAACATAGGCCAAATGAATATTACCAGCATGAATAGGGGATCGAGTACCATTATCATACAAATTAGACCTAATAGGGTGAACTTGGTACTTTAATTGGCCTAAATAAGGGTGGTCTTGGCATATGATAATTGATATGGTTGGGTTTGGTAATTATCCCGAAGAGAGTGGTCTTGGTCTAATAAAATGGGTTTGCAATTGATCTAGTTGGATTGAAACTTAGATGGCATGGTATAAAATGTGTCAAAAATGACCCTAATTGGATTAGAATATGGGTTCAAAAATAAACCCTAATTTGGCATGATGGGTCAAATGGGTTGAAATAATCAATGTTTGGTAAAGTTCAAGCTAAAATTGGTCAATTTGGACATGGAAACAAACATTTCATTGATCTAGTCAAAGTGAAATTAGTCTTAAAAATAAAAATGGTCTAGGCACTTGAAAACAAACTCTCAAGTCTAAAAATCCCAATTCTAAGTAAATGACACACTTGGTCTCTAAGCAAAGGTCTAAAATGGAAAACAACTAAGGTCTGAAGCAAAAAACCTTTGGATCTATGTCAAAAGGTCTAAAGGGCAAAAAAATAGGTCTAAGATAAAGGTAACATAGAGAACATGAAACCAATCTATCAAAGATACTAATTTACCTAAAGGTAATTATAGTCAGTGGTAAAGGGAACACAAAAGCTCTAAAACTAGTCTATGGCTAAGGTATTGATTTTCCCATAGGTATTTATAATTAGTTTCTAAGGTATCTAGATAAGGTAAAATAACTATGAACTATGTTGAAAGGATAACAACAATTTTCCCAAAGGTGGTTATAATCATTAATGTGAAAAACAAGGCTAGACTAAAAAACAAAGGTCGATCCTAAAATAAAAAATTGAAAACAATCTAAATATAAAGCAATTATCTTGGATAAACTAAGTAAAAAATAATCTAATTCTAAGGTAATTATCTTAGAATACACTTGGTAGTTGGCTCACAAAAACTCAGTATTTGGCTCACAAGAGACTTTTTGACAATAGAACTAGGACATCTTAGAATTCAGCATAACAAACTTCAAACAAGGCACATGGAAATAACTTGACTCAAATATCACTCAAACAAGGCACAATGACAAAAAATAACCATTATGTCTAGGCAAGGGGTCTTTAGATCAAATAGGAAATCAACCTAAGTAACATGATCCAAACACCAAAAGTAGACTACTTAAGCCCAAATTAGATGAGGCTTTGGTGTAAACCTAATTAATTTAGGATTTATACTTGAAAAGAGCTAATTTAAAATTTAATTCAAAATAATTGTATTTTCTAAGGAAAATAGGCTAGACCAAAATGGGCATCATAACCATACATTTAAAACAAAAGGTATAATAATTTTGGAACTTGGTTTCAATTATGATAAGTGTTTTGAAACAATTAAGGTAGCATAATATCACTACTTAAAAAAATGGTATGACAATGGTTTTGGACCAAATATCAAAGTAAAATGTTTGGGAAAAAATTATTAGCATAATGATGCCCCATTTAAATAAGTGACACACAAATAGTTTTGGAAATAAAAATATAAGGCAAAACATGTGAAATAAAATGGGCATAATAACACCTCTTAGGTCAAAGTGGTCTGAAAACATGTGAATTTTTTTGAATTTGAAAATACAAAAAAAAAAATTAATCTAAAAAACATGTAAATAAAATAAAATATAGATATCTCTAATGGCTCATCCTATCCCTAAAACTGACAAGGTGTGTGTATCTTCTACCAAAGTTTCCACTGATATACCAATGCTCAAAACGAGTTAAGTGTTAATCAAAAAATAAATAACATGTGTAGGTATATTTTTAAGCCCCCATTTGTCTCTCAAGCATTATAATGTGGCATGAACTTAGAATGAGGAGAACTTGGCATTTGGAAATACATTCTATGACCGCTGGGGTTGACTAAAATCTATAAATTTTTGAAGCCCCTAAATGGTCCCAAGTGTGGATAACATAAGGAAACATCATGTTAATTGGGTTAAAACTCACTAAACTAATATTAAAATGTCTATTCCTTTGAAAAATTACTTTATTCGTTAACTTCTTAGTTAAGTTTAATGTTTAGTCCAAACTGACGTAGGTTTTCATTAGGATTGGAAAGGCTAACCGCCCAACCCCTAGGAAATCCCAATATCATGTGTCCAATTTATATACCCCATCATAGATGTGGGTTGGTATGGTGTTTGGAGATGAAACCCTAAGTCAATACACACCTAATAACTTGTGAGGAGGTGATGAACCCATAAACCAAATGCAAGAAAATAAATAAATGAAATTTAGAAAGACTTTAGATCTTGTTTTTGTGTCACCCAAACCACTCAGAGCTTGGGAAGAGCATATGAAAATTTTTATATGAAAATACTAAATAAACAAGGAAATAAATAAAGTTATTTTGTTCACCTAAGTTTCCTATAGGGGATGGGGGAGAGCATACATACTATGTTTTAGGTTTGCCACAAACAAAGAGCTTAATCTAGGAAATTTGAAACTAGCTAATAAACAAAGAAAAAACAAAAAGTGAAAAATATCTTAATAGATATAACTAATGTGGATGTTCTTTTTAATGACACCAACTCAAATATGAATTAAATTTTGACCCCTTGGCCTTCTTTCTCTTGTAAAAACTTGAAATGCTAAAAGACAAGTTTGGCTAGGTTGATTTTAAGAACTAAAATGAAAGTGTATGTGAGACTTTGAAGTGTTTAGGCCTCTGTTTCTCCATCTTATTTACTATAAAATCATTAGGGGGTTATCTTGTCTTTAGGTCAAAATTCAAATAAAAAAACAACATTCCATTTTTATCTCTTGGGTTTCTATTTTTTGTCTTGGAGAAATTATCATTGATTATTGCAGTGATCATCATCAATTTCTATGATTGAAGTTAATTTGATATGATCATCACCATTTATTGAAATCACAAAAAAAATGTGTTTCAAAATACAAACACTTCATATAAAATTTTCAAACTCAATTTTCTTATGTCCCTATAAGAAAGAGATTAGAAAGGCAATAAATTGATTGTTAGGCACCAAAAAGAAAGCAAGAAAAACTAATTTTCACTAAGTTTCTAGCTTGTTGTGTTTTGATGTAGAGATCATCATCAATAATTTTAGAAACCATTTTCAATTCTTATGATCGATGTTTATTTGATATGATCATTTTCATTTCCTGAAATCACACAAAAAATGTGTTTTGAAAGAAAAATGTTTGATATAAAAGTTTCAAACTCAAATTTCTTACGCTCCTACAAGAAAGAGGTTAGAAAGGAATTAAAATACTTGTTAGGCACCAAAAATAAAGTAAGAGAAGTTTATTTTTCCTATGTTTCTAGCTTGTGTTTTGAGGTAGAGATCATAATCGATGACTATAGAGATCATTGATAATTCCTACGATTGTTGATGATTTATTATGATCTTCATCGATCCTTATAACTTTATAAAAAATGATGTGAATGTTAAGTATAAAAATCTAAAATTAAATGTTTAAATCCTCTTTTTAATAATTCCAAAGGTTTCACATCATTATTATTATCCATGTAGGATGTATGATCCCATTAAGCATGTCATTATGTATCTTAAGAGTTCAAATATCACACAAATGTTGATTAGTTCTTTGTTAGTGAACATAATAAAATTTTATGCATAACAATACAATATAACTAAACACTCTTGCTTAAGAACTAGGGGGAGCATAACATAATGAACAAGATCTCAAAATAGAGGTAAAAACATAATAATTTTACCTCTTTTATCGAAATTGATGTCTACTTGTTGGCATAAGGGTGTTCATGCTCAGTTTATGACAATAGATACTCTTATTAATTCTTATAAATATTGGTATCGCTTATCTAATGGTCATTTGTGTCTTTGATTTTATATTATCTTGGCTTGGCTTGGTGTGAATCTTGGAATAAAATGGGCATTATAACACTACTTTCAATAGATTCTTAAAGGCATTCTTGTAGAATAACCTTACACATAAAATCTTGTTTGGGTGTGGGAAATTGTATTTATATCTCTAAGAACTAACTCTAATCCTAGGGAGGTTATATTAAATTATAACTTTGGTTGAGTCTAAAATAACCTAGGTTAAGTCAGGTTAACCTTGGGTTGGGTCAAAGCACTCATGAAGTCTTAACAACTCATTTTTAGATATTTATGAGGCATGACAACTCACTTTAGATATCTATGAGGTTGTGGTTCACCTTTTTGGAATATTAGGAATTAATAAATCACTTTATTAGCTCCTTTGACCTTGACTTCATATTTGGCTAAAAATTCTTTTTTTGATAAATGAAATTCACTAATTCAACTTAGAATTTTCACTTAGGCAATTCAATTAAGATTTTAAATTTTTTTAATCTTGCTTAGTGATTTTTGGATTTTGTAATTTTTTTAAAATATTTTATGTTAATAACTCAATAAGCCAAGAACATCAAATTATTGGGTCATAATTTGACTAGAGGAAAAATTAAACTAGCTTATTGGTATAGACAAGGTAATACCCCAAATAAGCAATCCTCTCCATGTTTCTAAATAATTAAATCCTCTATATGGATGAATTTGGTCATTCAAGTGATTTCTAGGCTTAAATTATGTTGTTTACTATAAATTTAATGGAATCCCAATTTAGGCACAAAAGTGGCCAAAAATGAGTGTCTACATGTGTAAAGCTTGCATGCATATTACAGTTGATCACAAATATATTTCCAAAAATACACTTTATTTTACATGGTATTTCAATGTGTGCATACTTATAAAGGGTCTTAACTATTACATGTAAATAGACTATAGTTACATAAATTAACTCTCTATGAAATATACATAAAAAATTAACCTAAAATAACGAAGGTTTAGCTGAAGTTGATGGCTGCATAGTTGAAGCTAAAGTAGTCAATTAATAAATAGATGGTGGGGCCATAACCATTTTATTTTCCTCTAAATATTGGTAATTTTTATAACCAACTCCATGTTTCATCCTAATGATGTCCATATTTAAGAGAGATGGCTTGTGTACTATATTGATTACACCAGTAAGCATGCATGTTTAGATTTAGTAGCCCTAAAATTCACCTAAAAAATATCTACTTATATAAAATTCTTCCTCACAAAATTTATCTCTTATTATATTTCCTCTAAAGTGAGCCCTTTGAGCCTCTACTTAATGTTGGTATAATCCTGATGAAGCAATTAGTCAAAACTGGCTCTACTTATTAACTTTCCTATAGAGTCCCTTAATTAAGAGAACTTCAATTCATCTAAAATCTACAATATTAACTTCTCATGCTATGAAAACTTTAGGATTAAATTTTTTGCTCTTGAAACCTAGTCCCTAAACTCCTCTATCTAGATGACCACCAAGTTGAGAGAATCCACTACCTCTAATGGTGTCAAAAAATCCAAATGGCTATAAGCCTTATTAGTTATATATAGTATAAGAAAATTCAATTTATTTTCATCTTCCTTTAAATAATTGAATAATTTTCTTGATTCAATGACATGATGATCTATCTTAGCTCTCATTTAAATAAAGGCATCCAAAATGTTGCATAACTGAAGGGCTGTGCTTTGAACATCATCTTTAATCTCTTTGAGAACATGAATATTTTTTTGTTATTCCCTAACCTATTCAAAAACTCACTCTAAATCTTGTATAGCCTATTTATTCCCCTCATAGAGTTATATCAAATCCTTAGTTTTAGTCTTGAATTAGGACTTGAAATATTAATTGTAATGAGACTCACCTAGCCTCTTGTTCTTTCTCTTTGATAAAGAGAAAACATCTTATATCTCCTTCAAAACTAGACCTTTTCTAGTTTCATCCTTAATTTTCCTCCTTTTAACCTATTTTATGGTTCCTATGGATTTTTCAAAGACAAAAATTAACATGGGAAGATATGTTATCATTAGATTAAGTCTTTGGGAATCCTAGACCTCCAAATCAGCTACCCACTAAGGAATGACCAATTGGGTAGAGTCAACTGGCTAAGTGTCCTGAGTAGTAGTCTTAGCTATTAGGTCCCCTAAAGATTAAATTAAATCATGTACTTATAAGGGGTAAATTAAATATGGCCAAATGATTTTTAACCAATCAATACCACCAAACTAGGGCATGGGATGATCAGTGTATATAGGCTTCTTCTTTCCATATTTATTTGATGGAACATTAAAAGTAGATTGGGTGGAACTAGAAGAAGGCATTAACAATCCTAGTTGGGTAGAGGAGACATAAAATTGTGCACTTACCATAACTCCTTTGGTTTTATTAAATTTAACCTTTTTATGCTTAGGATTGGTAGGGGGAATGGTGATAACAATGGAAGTAGAAATAGTAAGGTCTTGAGAAATAAACCCAACATTAGAAACAACTAAAAATGGTGAAATAATAGGACTATCACCAATATTATCTAATAAAAAATAGTAGTAGGAGGAACAATAGAAACCAAAGGGACTATAAAAATATGAATTAAGGAAATTGAAGAGGCTGTGTCCTTACCTAACTTGTCACCCTCAAGTTGTGCTTTCCCTTTAAATCCCTAAAGGCTTAAGAATTTGGCATTATGTAGTATTTAATCCTCTTCTTCATCCTTAGGTTCCATTTTTATAGACATTTTTCCATTTTCCATTAGGCCCTCTTGTAATGGAGCTTCAATAATTGTATCTATAGGGGTTCCAAGGACTCTGGGTTTCTTTTTGTAATAAATTGTAGTCTTTCCAAGTAAAGGGGAAGTCTATTGAGTGGAGGAAGAAGTAACCACCATAGTTATAACATTTAGAACTAAGGAAGCAACATGGAGTCCCTCCTCCTCTATATCTAAATAATATATACAAATTGGTTCCCCTTGTCCACCTAGACCACTAGTAGTAGTTAGAATTTCTTCCACCACTTACTCTTGATTCACTATCCTCATTATAAGTGGTAGTGTGTGAGATGATCCTTCTTGAGATGAACTTGAAACCACTGAGGTATCCTTAATAAAAGGCTCCTACTTGACTATTTTCATCACCATGGGTGGTGTTAGAGAAGAGGTTCCTTATTATTAAGGATACTGCAAACTATGGGAGGTCTAGTAGTCTGTAGTTGACCATCCACTAGTAGGAGGGATCCTAACATGTGCATTGAATTTTTTTATGGAAGTCTCTCTAAATAATGCCAAAAATCTCCATAATCAAACTATTTGCCTTTTCTCTTTATAAAACTTTAGCATCATCTCTTTCATTTATAAAAATGAAATCATGGTCATAATGCTCATGTTTATACAAGATGTCAAGTCCTTGGATATGCTTATGGATTAGGCCATGGGGATCCCAATCTCTATATGGTATAGAATGTAATGAATAATACTCTCTATTCTTTCTAACTTCTCCAAAGTTTTTCTTGATGGTATATCTCATCTGACCTATCATTAAGAAGGAACCATGAAACATTCCTTTCTTCTTTTTCTTTAAGTCTTAATCCATGTTCCATCATAGATGGTAGGCCATTTCCTACTTAGCTATCTTGTTAAGGACAAAATTTGGGATCTATAATGGAGCAACCTTATTTACCATGACCATAATCATCATTTAGTATAGGTAATGCCAATAATCCCACTTGAGGCCTAATGTTTTGCTAATACTCTCTAATATTTTGAGCAAGTTTTTTCATGAATTTCCCTCCATATTTGAGGATAGAAATTCTCAACTATCCTGAATATGTTCCTCATGTATGCATATATGTGGAGGAAATAAAAATAATTGCATACATAATTTTTTATAGAGTTTAGGGTTGAGCTCCAAAGTGATCCATTTTTTAAGTAGACAGTGCCCATGATAGTGTCTAAAAGATAGTACATCATGTATAAATATCCTCCTAAGGGCCTCTTATCCTTCTTGAACATCTAATTTTAGCATCACACTAATTATCTCCCCTAGTGCAAATTTTATCTTGGAAGTCATCATCAGGTCTAGCAATGGTACTCATTCCAGATGGAGATATTGGATGCTAAGGTGACCATACAACATATTCAATAATGCCATTACAATGTAGATACCCATCTAGAACTTAGTAATTGACACTAATTCCTTGTCTTTTATAGTTATAACCTCTCTAGGAGTGATCCATTTCCTTAGATCATTTTTAATTGTGGTTGTCTTTGTCCACATTTCCACTGGTGTTCATCAATTATATCATCGACAATTGGTAGTTATAGATACCTATAGAATTTATCTCTAGACATATAAGAAATGGAAATTTTATGGCTTAAGTGGTGTATAAATCCACATCTATTTACCTTCCCAACAAATATTTGGTCTTGTAACAAGTTGATGAAAGGCATGACCTCAAGCTTCATTGTTGCAAAGTGTAATTATTAAGGTTTCAATGGTATCAAGTTTGATACCAACTATTGTTGTGATATTATCATGAATTATTCATGTGAATGGGTGTCTACATCCTTGAATACATCCCAAAGAGATGAAAAATTAACATACTCATTATTAAACATAGTTGAATCAAAAATCATGTTAGTGTACTCTATGGAGTCCTTGATGAAGAATTTGGAAGGTGAAAGCACCCACCTAAATGCCTTAAATGAAGAGGCCATTGCTACTTAATCAAATTACATGAATTTCATGATAATTTAACTACTCATTGGATTACTATAATAAATTTACAATGAAACACAAATATCTATGGCTTTAAGTTCTCTTTGGAGTACAAGTTATCATAATTTTGTTAACAATCAATCATGATGTCTCTTTACAGTTTGATGATATAGATTCAAGTCTAATAATTTAATTTAGTTAATATTCCATTAGTTTCCAATGTCTCCAATATTATTTTACTAATTTAATTCAAATTATGTAACTTCACTTTGGTAGGTATTCCATGTAGGTTTTTTATACATTATAAAAAATGCCACATTATAGCCTTAGACAAGTGTTATCTCATCATTACTTCTATGAAATACCCACTATGCCACATATTATACCTTTAGACATTGGGTATTGAGTATTTCATTGAAACATAACTTGTGAATGAAAGTTTTGAATAAAATCTCTGTAGATCACTTCATGCAAAAATAACTAGTGAATAAAACCTTTTGTGACCATAACTTCCAAAACACACCTTCCAGAGCACAAGTTTTGAAACACTTCTAAAATGCAAATTTTAAAAACTAAATAAATGAAAATTTTGAAGTGTAAAATATGTTAAGAAAAATTCATAAAAGAAGATGTGAATAAACATTTTGAAGATGCACAAGTTTTTGAAAAAAAGTTGGAAAGACCAAATTTCATGAACAAAAATTTTGATGAACACTTTTTGAAAAGTAATAAAGATGCAAAGGATCAAAAATTATAAGAGATAAATTCATGTGAAAAAGTTTCAAAGACTAAAAATGTGTGAAAAATGCAACTAGTGAAAAGCAAAATACATGAAGACCAAGATTTGTGAACACAACCTATGAAGTGTAAAATATGCAAAGGAAGAACAAGATGCACAAGTGTGAAGACTCTAAATTTTGGATATTTCAAAGTACATGATGAATGTTATGATTAATATAATCTATGAACAAAATTTCATGATACTTGAAATGTGACATGCACAAATTATGAAAGGAAAAATAAACAAGGTCTAGAACCTGGTAATCACTATGCATACTCCAAAAAAATTTACATGTGAAAAAATCCTAAAGAATATTAATAGGTTAATTTGAATAAGTAATGATATGGAAACTTAAATAACAAATAAATACCAAATTCATTCATATTAGTCATCAATTATTTTTTTAAAAACCTTCAAATCTTGAGCATGCTAATACACATAAATTGAAATGTAAAACCCTTTTAAGTAGAGCCAATCTTTTCAAATCTCTAATGGGTCCTACTTAGGAAAATAAAAAGAGTGGGGTGTGTTGAATATAAAAAATATAACCATAAATATAAGGTTAATACCAATATATATTAGTTACAAAAGAAAGGAATTGTACATTTTTGCAAGCAAGCTTTTAAACACAAAATTTTCCACAAATAATCTTTCCACAAAAATCCATCCACATGCTCAAGATAATTCCAACCATAGATGGGTTTCCCTATCCACCCCAACCATCATTTGGAGATGGAAAAAGTAACCTGACTTCAAACACAAAATACACAACTGAGCCACGATGATGAGGTAATAAGGACCAATAACCTAGGGCTTTAAGGTCTAACTAATAATACTCAAGATAAACATTACTTAAGTGTTTTTTAATAATATCAAGCACTTCATCACATATAGAAATAAATTACCCATGACCAAGGTTGCACCCCAAAATTGAAAAACTCAAAAACCATTCAAATCTTTAAGCTTCTCAACCATTCCAATAAAAACCATTGCACCTTTTCAATTACTCATTGTTGTCTATGGACAAGTATTCTAAATATTTGACCCTATAGGGTATCATTAACTAAGTTCCCTTCACAAAAAATAATATGCCTATTTAAGAAAAAAATCCTAAACCTTCTACATTATTTCTTTTAGTGAATTCATACACCATTTCAACATTATAGTTAAAACAAAAATAGTTACTTATTTTCTTAATGTAAGGTAATACTAGGAAAGGTTTTGGGACTACACTCCTTTTTTCTCTTTTCTCCTCCCTATTCCTTTATTATTATTATTATTATTATTATTATTATTATTATTATTATTATTATTATTCATTTTTTACAGCATCTTTATCCATCATTGGTAGTAACCTTTCCATTTCATAGAACAATGAGTTATACCAATTGAAACTCCCACTCCCCTCTTCATGTAAAACCCACATGCTTGATTTCCTCTATATTCTACCAAGTGAAAATAGATAAATTTACACTCATTGCATGCTTACTATTTTATCATGTAAACTAAATACATCTCTATGCATAATAACATTGAGTAGCTTCCAAAAGACAAATGAAACCCTAGCCAACATTTTCTCTAAGTTAATAACAACATCTTAACCATGTCTATTTAACCTAAATGGTCATGATCACCATGCCCGCAACTTAAGACTTTAGCTTAAAGTTTGAGTTACCAATGCAATCAAGCTTTATGTCCATGTTATGCATAACTTAAGGTTATATATACCTTTAAAAAATTAAATCATCATGTTCTAACCTAAGTCTTATGACTTATGGTGCAAGCTTAGACATGACCCTATCAAGAGTAAGTCCCAGTCCTTTTTGCAGACTATAATAGCATTTACATCCTTCATTAGTTTATATCAAAAACTAAATGAATGAAATAAATTCTTTTTTCCTAAAATGGACTTTATAACTATCATGTTAGTCCTTCCCATTCTTGGTATCTTTTGCATTTTTTATGCACAAACCTAAACCAGTCATTTAATCAAGGATTATAGAACTCATCCAAGATATCATTATCTTTAAGTAACATCCATTTCATTTTAAGTGCACCATCAATGTTGGAGTGAAAAACATGAAAATGTAATGGTTAATTTAATTACAATTATCCTTAAATAAAAAAGGACAAAATATGACACAACAAATAGCTAGTTGATAACTAAAAAATATAGCTAAATGATAAAATGACCAAGATAAGGGCTTAACTAAGGTTCTGGACACTACTACATCAATGTCATAGATTACCTATGTACCATGTCCTTCTTGTTGACCCTTTTTCTACATAGCCAGTTTGTGTTTCCTCTTCAATTGGTTTTCATTCTTCCATGCTCATTTCTTATGCTTGGGCCTTTGTTGTTTTGATCTTTCCTTGTTCTGCTTTCCCTTCATTATTTTTCCCCTTTGCTTTTTTTGCCCTAGCATTTTTTTTGTCTTAGCCTCAAAGTGGCATTAAAAAAAGTTCTAGATGACCACTTCCCTTCAAAATGCCCTTAAAATTTTTTTTAAGGCACTTTACTTGCATTGTTTTCCCCCAAGTGTCCCTTTGAAACTTTTCTAAAGGGCACTTTTTGCCCAAGTGTCCCTTCCAAACTTTTTCAATGTGCACTTTTTCCTTGTCTCTTCTTGAATGCCCCTTCAAAAAAATTTTGAAGGGACATTTTTTGTCCAAGTGCCCTTTAAGAATTTTCTTAAACGGTCACTTTTGGACCATTCTTCCAATATTACCCTTCATATTTTTTTTCGAAGGGCTTTTTCCCCAAATGTTTCCCTTTGGAAAAGTTCCAAAGGGCCATTTCCTTTGGCAATGCCCTTTGTAATTTTCCAAAGGGGCCTTTTGTCCCTTCTTGGGTGTCCTTTAGAACTTTTCTAAAGGACACTTTCCTACAGGTGTCCTTCAAGAAAAGTTCCCAAAGGAACATGTTGCCCTTTACCAAAAAACTCGAAATCAAAATTCTTGAAGGAATTCTTCAAACTTTTGTCTGAAGGAATTACTTTAGGAAAATTATCAAGCCATTTCTTGAGTAATAAACCTGACTAGATTTCCCATGATGTACCACAAGATGTCAAATTTAAAAGAAAAAACTAGCCATTGGATCAATGCATGATGTGCCATAGGACATCAAGTTTAAGGTGGACAACTAGACATTTGGCCAATGCATGATGTGCCATAGGATGTCAAATTTAAATCAACAAACTAGTTGTTAGGTCAATGCATGATGTATCATAGGACGTCAAGTTTAAGGTGGATAACTGGTCATTGGGTCAATGTATGATGTGCCATAAGATGTCAAATTTAAAGCAAAAAACTATCCTTTGGGGCCATGGTTCATGATGTGCCAAAAGATGTAAATTAGGTTTCCCAACATGATTGACTTATGAATTTTATAAGTAGAAGAGCTTGGAAAACCTAAAAGGGTCTTGGTAGTGTAAACTAGGTTTCCTAAAGTGTTTTGATTATAAATTTTTATAAGTAAAGTAGGCAAGGAAAATTGAATGGGTCGTCTATAAGTGCAAATTAGGTTTAATCAAGTGCTTTGCTTATAATTTTTTATAAGTGAAGTCATTCAAAAAACTCGAAAGGGTCTAGACATAATCAAATCAGATTTTTTGAACTACTTAACTTATGATATTAATCAAATGGTTGATCGATAGTGCATAACCATGATATGAGTCATTCCTTGAGGACCAATCAAAAGGGAAATACAAATACAAACTTAATGAAAGTGAACTTTTCCATGCCATTGCATAAATCAACAAGCCAAGGAGAAGCGATTGGGGCTAAAAGAGATTTCTAATAGGTGGCTCCATTGATAAGGACCATTTTTTATGCCTTCCCCAAGTATCTAATTTCTGTTAAGGAATCATTGTGAAGCATCTTCAAGGGGTCAATCCCATGGCATTCAGGAAGGTGACATAGATCAATCAAAGTGCCCTAATAAGCATCATTGACAAAAATCAATTACAGCTGAGGACAAAGACTTTTTAAAAGATTTGATTCCTCTCTTTAGCACAAAGTAACTCTCTTCTCTCCTTCTCTCTCTTTGCTATAAATAAGACCCTTGGGATATTTTTATTCATACACAGATAGTATGGTGAATCCCTACTAGAATGTTTCACCATTTTCTTACCTTTGAGTAAAGAAGCGCAAGTCTATTTTCTTTCTAAGTTATGGACATTTGCCTTGGCATGTAAGAGACATAGAGTGATAAAAAGTGATGTTTTATCCTTATGTTCTCTATCCTTCATGATTTTGAGTAAATATTTGATCCAATAGGTCATGTAGAGTGCATTTTGGCTATATGATATTTTTCATATGTGTAACCCTTTTCTAAACTATACAGGTTATTTTTCCATTAACTTACATTATGTGATCTCATTCATTTTATCTATACATTGAAATATTTAAGTTGGTATATTCTACAGATTAAAGAATAGGTTTGTATTCTAATGTATTATGCAAAAGTATAAGGCATACATGTGGATAATAACTTTTGATGTATCACCATTTTAGACTAGGCTTTTCATTTATGCAAATTTTTGACCCTTTTCATTCGAACAAGCTAGCTTAGCATATTTTATTTCACAAAAGCTAATATAAGGAGCTAGCCCTTTCAACCTAGAGGTTCATTTCCACTTATAGTCACACCCATTGGCTTGTAAATGTCCCAACATTACCCAAATCTAGAGGATGGCTAAACAACCCTCTTCTAGGGGGAAAGATTTGGAGACAATAGTTTTGGCACACCTAATGGGACCAAATTCTTTGTTATTTTCATGTCAAGGTGAATTTTGGTCTTGACAAGTATCATTTGTATTCTAAAATACAACATTTGGTAACTCCAAAAGGTGATAATCCCTATTTCTAGACCAAATTTCCCATAGTTTACTTCATGGTCCTCACTAGGTCATCTATGATATTTGACCAACAACCTCTAGCTAAATCTCTTTTTGAAGAATAGTATCCTAAACCATTCCTAGCACTTAGAAAGCATGGGTAGGGTGGTTTTGAATAGGAAGAAGAAGAGGTTGAGGAAGTTGAATAAAATTAAAATTAAGAAGAAGATAACCAAGAAGACATTGATAAGTGTCATCTTTTCCCTAATTTTAATACCCAAAACCCAATAGAACTTCCTACATATGACCCCATCCCACCGAATTCTACCAAAAATCTTCCTATTTTTAATAGAGAGGGTCCTATTACCCCATCTAAACATATTAGAGACATCACTAATTTTTTCAATTTCCATAATGTTACTAGGGCCAACATAGCCATTAGGTTGTTTTTTATGTCTTTAAAAGGTAAAGTACTTGACTAGTATATAACATTGGATGGGGGTTGAATTACAAGTTGGGATGGCTTTGGAGATCTATTGGTGAAAATATTTGAAAATAAGAGTGATCATGCTTCCCTAATATATCAATTGAATGTAATAAGAAGAGGTCCAAATGAATCCATGGGAGATTTCAATGAGATATTTCAAAGAACATGGTGTAGGTTGTCACCAATCATGAGACCTCCTCCTATCTTTATGTTCCCAACATACCTCAAAGGGATTGATACTAATGTTGGTGTTATGTTTCAGTTAATGGGAGGATTCACTCTTTTAGGTGCATATGAGCTAGAAATTGAGGCTAAGAATAGCTTAATTTAGGTTAGAAAGCTTCCTCCAAGAGTTTCCATGCCTTCGATGTCTCACAATTTAGTTGAAGCTACAAGCATGTCAAAAGTTCCTAATGCCAATGTGAGGCCAAGAGCCTTTCCCAAGAAGGTGGATAATGTTGTGGACAAGGATGAAGAAATCAAATCATTGAGTGTTTAGCTCAAACAAGCCCAATATCAAGAAATTTCTCCTCTTAATGCATAATACTATCCTCAACAAGGTTATAGAACTCCATCTCAATAAAATTATCAAGGGAGAGGAAAAAATCAACAAGGTTATAGGAGGAAACTCAATGCATATAATCCAAATTCTACTCCTCTTGTAAAGGTTGTTATTCTAGTACATGAAAATCTAGTACAAGGAGAGGATCATTTGGACCAATGGGGGTAGCCTCAAGGTTATTTTATACATGATGATAGAGGAACCAAACATGCTTTGACAACATAAGAGGAAACTACTCCCTACATGATAGCAGAAGAAGCATGTCCCAACCAAAGGGATAGTCATGGAGAAGGTAGCATCCCAAGTGTGGGAATGATGAATTTCTAAGCAAAAGATGATTTTGTGTTGACTCAAGGCATGTCAATTACAGATAATATAAGATCCAAGAAGAGAGAATTGGGAAAATCCAAAGAACCATAGGTAGCTCCAAGTGATGCCTCTCCAAGGCCACTAAGTGTCAATCAAAGTGTTATACCTATTGCAAGTCATGTTCCTAAATAAAATTAGAATGCAAGTA
The DNA here is from genome assembly GCA_037957365.1 of Torreya grandis. Taxonomy (NCBI): domain Eukaryota; kingdom Viridiplantae; phylum Streptophyta; class Pinopsida; order Cupressales; family Taxaceae; genus Torreya; species Torreya grandis. Next base: position 3,113,622 of record JARHVA010001162.1, read on the forward strand.
GGGCTACCAAGATTGCAATGCAATAGAATCAAGCTCCCTCATTACCATCAAAAATTATAGATAAGGTGAATTCTCCCTCTCTAAACATTGTTGATTCATTAAAGAGAATTAAGGCAAGTGTATCCCTTTCGGAAGTCTTGTATATACCTAGTCAAAAAGAGATTTTACAAGAGCATCTAACAAACATTCATGTGACTCAAGTTTCAAAGCACAATGGTGTGGCTCTCAAAAATTCTCCAAATCATTTTTTTGATCCCTCAACCAAGGCTAAAAATCCTCCACCTTTCTATCTCACACTCATTGTGGGAGATAAGTTGGTCCATAATTATATTGTGGATAGTGGAACAAGCACTACCGTCATGCCTAAAGTAGTGGTTGATAAGCTAGGTTTAAACTATGAGCCACATATCAAGGGAGTGTTATAGCTAAATGGGACTCTAACCAAGATGGTAGGATTGGTCAAAGGTTTGAAATTATTTTTACATGGTTGTTGAAGCTTCCCTATCATGCAAGACATTATGGTAGTGGACCTTCCAGCACACTTTGCTAAATGCTTGTCAAGGGACTTCACAACCAAGATAAGAGGATACGTTTCTATTGATAAGTATTTTATAGCTTTTAGGACAAGGCATGGGACCAAGTTAAATATAAGGACTTATCCCTTAGCAAGGTTCCATGTCGAGCCATACTTGGAGATAATATCAAATCAGAATTGTCCAATCAACAAGGAAGAGGAAATGGTCATAGATGGTGAAACATCTTCCCCTCTTGAAGGTGTTTTTGTTCTTTATCTTGACAATCATATCACTGAAACACATGTCCTTAACCCTTAAACTTTCATTGAGGAGACTAATTTGGGAGTTTATTGTATGCATGAAGAGAACGTTCCAATTCCTTCACTCACCAATGAGGATCATGAACTTGATGGCATGTGGGAAATGTTATTTGATGGTTCAAGGAACAAAGTAGGTGTAGAATCTAACATAATTTTATTTTCTCCATCAAATAATCATTACTACTCTTCTTATAGGTTTTACTTTAGCTGCACTTGTAACATGGTAGAATATGAAGGCCTAGTTCATGGTCTTCAATGGGCAAAGAGGAGAGGAATCAAGAATTTGAAAGTCTATAGAGATAGTGAGCTGGTCATTCATCAAGTAAGAAGTCAATAAACATAAAATAACCCCTTGATTAAGTCTTACAAGCATACGGTATGGGATTTACTTCAAGACTTTGATGCCTTCAACATACAGCCCATACTAAGAGACTTGAACAAACATGCTGATAGATTGGTTGCAATAAGAGCACATTTTGACTTAGTTGCTAATATATCAAAGGAGAAAGATCAATCACATATCAAGATCATTGTTAGACCTTCTATTCTATATAATGAAGTGTCATGGCAAGTGTTTTAAAGTGATGAACACATTGCATACTTCTTGAAAAATGAGGCAGGCTTCTCCTCAAGAAATTAAAAGAGGTTACATGATCATTATGAAGAGCAAATTTTATAGCTAAAGACAAATAATTTACCCAAGGGGCTGATTACCTTAGAGGGTGTCTTAAATGAGGATGATCAAAATAAGAATAAAATAATGAGCATGTTAATGAAGGAGGAAAACTATGAGAGAGTCATGATTTTCAAAGACAAACTTTTGAAGATTGGCAAGGTATGTTCTTAGCTAGAAAGGCAAGAATTTATTGCATTATGCAAAGAGTTTCATGACATATTTTCTTAGGAGTACAAGGACTTGAAAGGGTTTGATCCAAATCTATCCCATCACACCATTGAGTTGGAACCTGGAGCTAAATTAGTAAGATAAAAGCAAAGGCCTATCAATCCCAAGATAGAAGAAATCATGAAGAAAGATCTGACCAAGTTAATTGAGTCTAGGATTATCTTTCCTATCAAGCACTCAACTTGGGTAGCCAACCTTGTGCTAGTTTGAAATAAGAATGGATAAATCAGATTTTGTGTGGATTTTCATGATCTAAAAAGAGTGTCTCTCAAGGATCATTATGCACTCCCTTCCATGGAATAAATTTTGCAAGTTGTTTTAGGTTCTCAACATTTCTCACTTCTTGATGGTTATTCAGGTTATAATCAAATATTGGTAAATGAAGAGGATCAATTCACGATATCCTTCACCACCAAGTTGGGGACCTTTAACTACAAGAAGATGCCATTTGATTTATCCAATGCTGGAGCTACATTTCAAAGGAAAATGGACATGGATTTCAAAGTTTTGATCAATAAGTTTTTGCTAATTTACCTTGATAATATATCCATTTTTTCAAAGCATGTTGTTGATCATATGGGACATCTAAGGCAAGTGATTTATAAATGTAGGGAGTATGGCATATCCATCAATCTAAAGAAGTTCATCTTTTTTGTCCATGAAGGTAAGCTTTTGGGTCATGTTGTTTCAAAAAAAGGCTTATCTATTAACCTTGAAAGGATTGAAGCTATTCTAGGCTTGTCCTTGCCTCAACACAAGAAGGGGTTATAAATATTCTTTGGGAAAATAAATTTTGTAAGGAGGTTTATACCAAACTTTGTAATTGTGGTAAAATCTATCACAACCATGCTAAAAAAGAACCAAGTTTTTACTTGGACAAAGTAAATTAAGAGAATTTTTGAAGAAATCAAACAAGTAATTGTAGAATTTCCTACTCTTTTAAATCCAAATTTTGCTAAAGATTTCATACTCTATACCTTTGTTAACCTCAACACAATCTCAGCTACACTTATGCAAAAGAATGATGAAGATGTTGAGCAACCAATTGCTTTCTTCAGCCAAGGATTAAAGGAGTATGAAGTAAGATATTATTTTGTGGAGAAGTAAGCCCTAACCATCATTAGGGGATTGAAAAAATCTAGGCATATGGTTTCCAATAATGAGATTCATGTCATGGTTTTCCATCCTAGCACCAAAGAGTTCCTCCTAAGCAAGGATCTCAATAAAAAGAGAGTTAGATGGATCGTGAAAGTGATGAAATATGACATTGACATTAAGGTAACCAACTTGGTAAGAGGAATAGTTTTGTGTGAATATTTATCATCTAATATTCAAGAGCCAAAGGAGCAATATTTGGTCAATCAAGTTCAAACCCAGCCAGCTGATCAAATGGAAAATTAAATCTAGACACAAGCCATCATTAGTTTTCTTCAAAATGGTGAGTATCCCAATGGCTTGAATAAATTTCAAAGGAGGTATTTTAGGCTACAAGCTGTTCCTTATTGTCTTGTGGATGACATTCTCTTAAAAAAGTATGTGAACAATGTATTGCTAAGATGCATTAACAATGATCAATTTGATATGCTAATAGAAAATTTCCATAATGGAGAAGATGGTGGTCACTTCTCTCCTAAAACAATAGCTACAAAGATAATGAGAGTTGGTTACTATTGGCCTAGTATTTTTAAGGACTATTATCATTGGGTTAAGGTTTGTCCTCAATATACTTTCTTTGTTTGCAAATAAAAAATTTTAGCTCTTCCATTGAATCCTATTCAAGTGGACTAGCCTTTCATGTAATGGAGCCTTAACTTTATTGGCATGATCAACCCTCCATCAAGTGCTAGACACAAATGGATATTGACTGCTATGAACTACTTCACAAGGTGGTTAAATGCTATTGCATTGAAGGAGGCAAATGAAAATGCTATCTTAGAGTTATATGACAACATTATGATTAGGTTTGGAGATCCTCATGTCATCATCTCAAATAATGCACTTGCCTTCATAAGTGCTAGAAATTTTAACTAGGCATTAAAGAGTGGGGTTCATTTAAGTACTTCATCCAACTACTACCCTCAAGGTAATGGATTGGCTGAGTCTACCAACAAAAACCTCATCAAAATCATCAAGAGGACATTGGAAACCAATTAAAGAGTATAGCATAACAAGCTAAAAATAGCCTTATGGGTAGATATAATCACTCCTAAGAAGTTAATTGGTAATTCTCCCTTTGTTCTTGTTTATGGAAGAGAAGCTAGCCTATCCATATCACAAGAGCTCCCTACCTTAGAACTTGTATAATAGCTGGAATTACTTGAAAACACCCCCAAGGAGGTTAGATTGATAGAATTAATGTAGCTATAGGAGGAAAGAGATGATGCACACAAATATTTGGAACACCATCAAGTTATCATGAAGAAATCCTTTGACAAAAGGATAAGGGAAAGAGTGTTCAAAGAAGGTGACTTAGTCTTGAATTAGGATGAGGATAGAGCAAAACCAGGTAGACATACAAAGTTTGATACCTTATGGAGTGGTCCTTACATCATCAACAAGTGCAAGCAAATAAATTCCTTTCATCTATCCAATATGGATGGAGAAGAGTTGCTTATTTTGGTGAATGGGATTCACTTGAAGTCTTACTTCTAGACCTCATTGGCCATGTCTTGTAAATACTTATTATTGTGTGTTCCTTTATTGTCTTTATTTTCCCTAAGTGTTTTATAGCACAAGTGTTTCCCTTTCAGGTGTTTTCTTTCCTTGTGTTTACTTTACTATGTTTTTCTTTTATTTGCTCTCAGCTATGGGCTTGTCCCTTTTGGATTTTGTTTGCCTTTCATGACTCCATGCCCAATTGAAGGATGTAGGTAGCTGGTCTTGGACATAATAGACATGATCCCCTAGAAATCACCAAAATGTTGACCCCTTTTTTGCATAGCTAGTTTATGTTTCCTCTTTAGCTAGTTTTCATTCTTCCTTACTCATTTTCTATGCTTAGGCCTTTGTGTTTTGGTATTTCCTTGTTATGATTTCCCTTCATTGTTTTTCCCCTTTGCTTTGTTTTGCCTTGGCCTTTTTTTTATCTTAGCCCTAAAGTGCCCTTCATAAAAGTTTTGAAGGGCCACTTCCCTTCGAAGTACCCTTCAATTTTTTTTGAAGGCACTTCACTTGCCTTGTTTTGCTCCAAGTGTCCCTTCAAAACTTTTTCTAAGGGAAATTTTTTCCAAAGTATCCCTTCAAAACTTTTCTGAAGGGAACTTTTGCCTTATCTCTTCCTGAATGCACCTTCAAAAAAAATCTGAAGGGATATTTTTTATCCAAGTTCCCTTTGGTAATTTTCTCGAAGGGTCACTTTTGACCCAATCTTCCAAGATTACCCTTTGGATTTTTTTTGAAGGGATTTTCCCTAAAGGTTGCCATTTAGAAAAGTTTTGAAGGGCCATTTCCTTTGGAAATGCCCTTCAAAAAAATTTGAAGGGGCCTTTTGTCCCTTCTGAGGTGTCCTTCAAGAAAATTTATCAAAAGAACATGTTTCCCTTTGCCAAAAAACCCAAAATCAAAATTCTTGAAGGAATTCCTTAAAACTTTTTCTAAAGGAATTACTTTGGGAAAATTATCAATCCATTACCCAAGCAATAAAATTGAATGGATTGCCCATGGTGTGCTACAAGACATCAAATTTAAAGTAAAAAACTAGTTGTTGGGTCAATGCATGACATGTCGTAGGACGTCAAGTTTAAGGTGGACAACTAACCATTGCATCAATGCATGACATGCTATAGGACATCAAATTTAAAGCAACAAAATAGTCATTAGGTCAATGCATGATGTGCCATAGGATGTTAAGTTTAAGGTGGACAACTAGTCATTGGGTCAATGCATAACGTGTTTTAGGATGTCAAATTTAAAGCAACAAACTAGCCATTTGGTCAATGCATGATGTGCCATAAGACATCAAGTTTAAAGTGGACAACTAGCCATTGGTTCAATGCATGACATGTCATAGCACGTCAAATTTAAAGTAACAAACTGGCCATTAAGGCCATGGTTCATGACATGCCAAAAGACATAAATTAGGTTTCCAAACATGATTTACTTATGAATTTTATAAGTAGAAGAGCTTGGAAAACTTGAAAGGGACTTGGTAGTGCAAACCAAGTTTCCAAAAGTGCTTTGCTTATATATTTTTATGAGTAAATTAGGCAAGAAAATTTGAATGGATTTGCAGGTGCAAATCAGGTTTAAGTAAGTGATTTGCTTATAAAATTTTATAAGTGAAGTCATTCAAAAAAACTAAAAGGGTCTAGACAGAAGCAAATCAATTTTTTTTAAATAATTAGCTTATGATCTTGATTAAATGGTTAATCAATAGTACAAAACCATGGTCTGACTCATTCCTTGAGGACCAATCAAAAGGGAAAGAAAAAACCAAACTAAATAAAAGTGACCTTTTCCAGGCCATTAGACAAATCAACAAGCCAAGGAGAAGCGGTTGGGGATGAAAGAGATTTTTAACAGGTGGTTAAATTGGCAAGGACCATTTTGTATGCCTTCCTCAAGTATCTCATTTTTGTTAAGTAGCTATTAGGAAGCATCTTCAGGGGGCAATCCCATGCCATTTAAGAAGGTGACATGGATCAATTAGAATGCCCTAATGAGAATCATTGATAAAAATTAGTTATAGCTGAGGACAGTGACTTTTAATAGATTTGATTCATCTCTCTCTCTCTCTCTCTCTCTCTCTCTCTCTCTCTCTCTCTCTCTCTTTGATATAAATAAGACCCTTGGGATATTTTTATTTCATACACAAATAGTATGGTGAAGCCCTGCTAGAATGTTTTGCCATTTTCTTACCTTTGAGCAAAGAAGCATAAGTCTATTTTCTTTCTAAGTTATATACATTTTCCTAGGCATGTAAGAGACATAGAGTGATATCAAGTGATTTTTTATCCTTCTATTCTCTATCCTTCATGATTTTGAGTAAATATTTGATTAAAAAAGTCATGTAGAGTGCATTCTAGCTGTATGAGATTTTGCATATGAGTAACCCTTTTCTGTACTGTATAGGTTATTTTTTCTGGTTACTTGCCTTGTGTGATATCATTCATTTTATCTATACATTTAAATATTTATGTTGGTATCTTCTAGAGATTGAATAATAGGCTTATATTCTACTATATTATGCAAAAGTATAAGGCATACATATGGATAATAACTTTTGATGTATCACCATTTTAGACTAGGCTTTTCATTTATGCAAAATTTTGACTTTTTTCATCTGAACAAGCTAGTTCAGTAGATTTTATTGCACAAAAGCTAATACAGGGAGCTAACCCTTTCAACCTAGATGTTCATTTCCACTTATAGGCACACCCACAAGCCTGAATATGTCCCAATGTTGCCCAAATCTAGAGGAGGCCTGAACATCCCTCTTCTAGGGTGCAAGATTTGGAGACAACACTTCCCATATAGCACACACCTTCTACCTCTAACCTATGATTATCTATTGCATACCTATAATCAATCCACATAGACATTAGAAATATTTGATCATAGTCAACATCAATAAGGAATATCTTAAACTCATTACAATTTGTAATAATGATTACACTTTAATTTAAATAAATAAATAAATAATGTTTCAAATATCAAATAATTTTTTCAATAAATGTCCACATAACATAGGAATATTAAAATAATTCTGATAATTAGTTAATGTCAATGTGTTGGGTAGTTGTGGTCATCAAATCCACCCTCCCTTAAGAATGGCACTATTTTCAGGGCCTAAAATAAATGAGGATAATACTTCCATAAAAAAAATTCACCTTCCTTGGTAATATTCCTTTCTCCCATTTTATCCCATTAGACCAAAACTTGTTGAAATTATCTTTTCCATAACTCAATGCTACATTGAGTTGAGATCTTGATAGGCTCTAGTTGAATTATTTACTTGCCCCCCACCTTAATATTATCCCAATTTAAAACATCTGAGGGATATAAAACATATTTCCTTAATAATGATACATGAAAAACATCATGGATGTTAAATAGAAGAGGGAAAATAGACATTAAGCCACCAGGATAATCTTTTCCATTGGCAAAAGGTCCAACATAACATGGTGTTAATTTAGTAGTTTTTCCAAATTTTATTGAGCTTTTTTAGGGTCTTACTGTCAAAAATAATTTATCTAAAACTTCAAATTCTCTATGATATATTTTTAGGTCTACATATCTTTTGTTTTGGTTAGAAAAAACATTTAATATTCTTTAATAATATCCATTTGTTCATCATACTCTTGTAAAATTTTTAGACTAGAAAACACGTGATTTTCCAACTTGTTCCAGCCCAAAGGTGTTTTGCATTTTCACCCATATAAAGCATCAAATGGTACCATCTTCATTACTAAATGGTAGGTATTATTATAATCAAAATATTTTAGATGTAGGAAGTATTCCCACTTATATTTTTGATCCATGACATACATCTGCACCATGTCTTCAACAATCAAGTTTAGCCTTTTAGTCTATCCATCCAGTTTTAGATGATAATTTAAACTAAAATTTCACTTTATACCAAAATAAACCATCATATTTTTCAAAAAATGAGAAGTGAATAGCTTGTCTCTATCTCATATAATCACTTTAGGTACACCATGAAGTTATGCCACTTACTTTATGAACCTTTTGGCAAGAATGGTAGCATCATCATTAATGTTACCAAAAATAAAGTGAGTTACTTTAGTGAACTTATCAATCAATACTAAGATTGAATCATGCCTATTGATATATTTAGGTAATATTGTGATGAAATCCATAGATACAACAAAACATTTCATTTTTTGAATGGCATGAGGATAAAGTAAGCCCTTAGGATGACCATGCTCAACTTTCACACACTAGCATTCTAAACACTTGGCTACATTCGTAGCCACATATTTCTTAAGTTTTGAATATAAATATATCACTTTCAGATCTTGTGTCATATTATTGATACCCATACATGCATAATGAGGTTCTACATGTACTTTATTAATAACTTTATCTCTTAGATTTATTGAACTTGGGACAAAAATTATGCCTTTATATCTTAGTAGACCATAAGAATCAACTAAAAATTTATAATCAAAACTTGTTTTAAATGCAACACAAATTTTAAGTTATTCAAAAAAAACTCTACTATGTAATCACATATTGTTTAAAATCATAAAATAGTACGGAGAGAGAAGTAATATAGGTTAACCTACTTAATGCATAATCCACTCTATTTTATTTTCTTTTCACATAATCAATGTCAATATCAAAGTTGATGATAAATTCCAACCATATTTTTTGCCTTACATTCAACTCATCTTGTTTAAATAAGTGCATAACATTGTGATGATATAATTTAATCTTAAAGGTCTTACCCAACATAAAATGCTTAAATTACTTTAATTCATGCATGATAGCATCTAACTCTAAATCATGAGTGCGATAATTTTGTTATGGGTCTTAAGATTTGTGGACTCATAGTAAAATACTTTACAATCTTGAGTCAAAATGGATCCAATTCCTACCTTGAAGGCATCTACCCATATTTCAAAATTTTCATTGGGATTTGGTATAGTCACAATAGGAGTTGTAGTCAACAAATGTTTTATCTCTTGAAAGGTTGCTTCAAACATAAGAGACCAATCAAATTTTTTCCATTACTTTGAAAGGAAATTATGGGATGAGAAATCTTGTAAAATTATTGCACAAACCTTCTATAATACCTCACAAGTCCAATTAATCTTCTTACCTCATGTACATTCTTGGGAATTCTCCACTCATTAATGGCTACAATCTTTGAAAGATAAAACATGACTCCTTTAAAAATTATATGACCCAAGTAGTGAATTCCAGGTTGAAAGAAAGATCACTTTGTGAAATTTATGTATAACTTATGCTACCTCAAACATTTTAAGACCAACCTTAAGTGTTGTCCATGCTCCATTCATTCTTGGAATAGATTAGAATGTCATCTAAAAGCACCAACACAAACTTATCAATAAAATATTGAAACACCCTATTCATTAAATTCATAAATGTATCAATATCATTTATTATTCCAAATGGAATGAGTACAAATTCATATTATCTATATCAAGTTCTAAATGTAGTCTTGTGGACATCCTCATCTTTAATATAGAGTTGGTGATACCTTGATATAAGATCTATCTTTGAAAATATAGTATATACTTTAATTTTATCCAAGAGGTCATATATGCAAGGTATAGGATAATTATTCTTGATTGTGACCTTATTTATAATTATGTAATTGATGCATAACCTAAGTGTCCCATCCTTATTCTTAACAAACACTACTAGATATCCCTAGGGTGATACACTAGGATGTATCATTCCCTTATCTAATAGCTCTTGAATTTTTACTTTTATCTCTCTTAAATTATCCACATTAATCTGGTAAAGTACCTTATATGTAGGTGATGTACCAGGTATTACATTAATGCAAAATTCAAATATCCTCTTGGGAGGAAAACTTGGCATCTCTTCCAAAAAAACATTTTTTAACTCTTCCAAAAGTGGATACTCTTAGAGTATGGTGGTTGTTTCCTTAGCTATCTCATTTATCTTGAGAACATACAACTAACACCCTTTCCTAATATATTTTCTAATCTGAATGGTTGAAAGAATTTGTGGTTTATATGGGTTGTTTATTCCTTGAATCACTATAGAATTTCCCTCATCATCCAAGCATTACACTCTTTTACTTGTGAATTCCAACTTAGCTTAATGTGCTTGTAACTAATCCATTCCTAAGATGATGTCACATTATCCCAAGGGATTAAGGAATATGTTTACACAAGTCTTAAAATTGACTAGATTCATATCATCTTGTTCTAAACATTCATTAACAACCACCTTCCTCCTAGTGCCAAACTCCTTTCCATCCTTCTCTAAATCTAGTTGGTTTGATTTTACACTTAAAATCATATATAGGGAAAATAAATCTATATGTGTCTCTTGAACCAATCATAATATAGAATTAAAATCTATAAATTATACCTCTTTTCTTAATAAGTGTTAACTAAAATTCTACATTTTTATTGTGTATAGTTGCATAGACCTTTTGATTGTCTTTTAGCTTAAGACAATACTTATAGTAATGTTCATCACCATATTCCCAATAAGTTACATTATTATTAGTAAGGATTGGAATGGTATTTTCTCCTATGTTTGGTCCATACAAGTTTTATTGTTTTTTGTTTCCAGCATCCTTCTTTGCATAAGAATGTGAATTAAACCCCTTTTTATTCTTAAATTCATTTCTTGAATTATAACTCTTTATATACAAAATTTTGGAGTCCTTTTTATTTATATTACTACATATAATAGGTCTAAATGACTTATACTTTCCTTGCTACTTGTTTTTCTAAAATTCTTACCTTGCTCTTTGGCAAGACTTCTCTTTTTCTTCAACATGGTGTGCTGATTCCAAGGCAGCAACTAAAGTCTTTGGGTTAGTCATATTTACATCATACATGAGTATCTCATTTAACCTAAGTTTTAACTTAGTTACCTTATTTTATTCATCCATAATGTAATGTAAATGATGCAGTATTCCAATAAACTTATTTTCATACTTGGATACTAACATGGTGCCTTATTTTAGTAGCTAAAACTTCATAGTTTTTTGCTCTTTGTAGATATTATTTAGATATATTTTCTTGAACTATTTCTCAAAAAATTCCCAAGTAAGAGTCATAGAATTTTAGAATTTTTTTCACACAAATATACATCACTTACCAACTAGTAAGCTCTCATGTCTACTTTAATGTTAGAAGTCACATTATGTAGTGTGAAATACTTCTGCAAGTTAATCACCCATGCCTCAACAAAATCTCTAGTAGTTTTACCAGATTACATGGGATGAGGATATTTATTTAGATCCTTAATAATGGTATTTACAACCTATTATCATGGTTTATTCTCATTATGAATCCTATCTTCCTATCCTCCCTCTTAGAAATTTTCTAGGTGAGGCAGTATTTGGCCTAGGCCTTCCATTTTCCCCTAAAGGCCATTCAAAGTACATAGAATATCATGCAATACATCATTATATTCCTAAAGAACTTATTTTTAAATATTATCCTAATTATTTTCATGGATACCATTTTTTCCACCTATATGTTAGCATGATCATGTTAATCCCACTCATGATTGTTAATTAAATCACTACCCACATTCTGAGGGTTTATTTTTTCTCTAGTTATAACCATCTTGACACATTAAACATGTATTAATAAAACATGTTTTCACACATAAATATTTATTTATCCTTAAATAAGGCTATAATACAAGTTGGCATAACCCCAATTTTTCCATAAAATTTAAAGCTTGGAAAAAATAGAGATTATGCTCTAACCAATAATCCATTGGCCAACAAAAATTATTCCAAAATCAAACGAGTCTATTTTATTAACTAGCATAAGACAAGCTCAAAAAAACCAATACAACATCATTTACAATGTGAGGTATGTCACAAGGATCAATTCTAAACCAATTTTTAAATTTATGTTAGTGACATGAATTGAATCCCTATGACAAATTCTCATGCATTATTTTTTTTGAACCCATACTAGAAAACCCATAAATTAAATAAAAAAAGAATAATTGCATCCTTATATTGATCCATATGCTTTATTAAATTTTTATAAGTAAATGTTTAATGATATACCCATTCCAAACAATCATTAAAAATTGGCACTAGTCTCATACCAATAGGATCCTTGAGACTTAAAATCACATGCATCAATATATAAACCAATTCAATAATTACACAATGATTTAAGGTTACGATCCCACTATAGAATAAATATGAGTGGAACCCATATATATTTATGCTTAACACAATAGGATGGTTTCCATTCATATATCTCATATAATCTACCCTTACTAGTTGATAACTTAAACATTATCATTTACACCTCCCACAACAGGTTTCTTTAGTATAATAAATAGATTTAGTGACTCTTTAAATAATGTCAAGTATACCTATAGCTATGGCCTTGCCTCATGAATAATTCCACTTTGAATATTAACCCATCAAGATTAGTTCCTAATTAGTATTCTAGTATTAGATCCTCACTTGCTTTATTATCTATCTATATATTTACATACAATAGATAAGAATCATAAACATGATAATCTATAAATTAATTTACACCACATTCCATTTTGTTCCACATAATTCATTTACACAATTTTTACACCAAATATATTTAACCATACAAGTATTTCAATAATTTAATCACATATGCATATATATCTAGATATGTATGTTCACACACGTATATAGACATATATGTACTTACATCTGATCTTAGTAACTTATTTTGAATTCATTTTAATCCCTCTAAAATAATATATTTCACATCTCATTACACAATTCCATTTCTAGAGTATGGTTATAAACTCTAATTATAGCGAGACATATTTTAAATGTCTTATACTCTTTAATGCACCACATTGTAAAATACTAGTTGTCAATAGAAATGAAAGTCACATTACTTCATAATTACCAAACGTATTTAGGTCACACATTTCAACTATACACAAAGCTTATTTACAGTCAACATGCATAACAATATATACATATAAATATCCTTTACAGTATGTGTGTGTGTGTGTGTGTGTGTGTGTGTGTGTGTGTGTGTGTGTGTGTGTGTGTGTGTGTGTGTACATACAATGTACACACACACACACACACACACACACACACACACACACACATATGTATAAATGTATATATATATATGTATGTATATATATATATATCTGTGTGTATGTATATGTATATGTATATATATATATATATATATGTATATGTATATATATGTATATATATGTGTGTGTGGTGTGTGTGTGTGTATATATATATACATACATACATATACATATGCATACATATATATATATATGTATGTATGTATGTATGTATCTATGTATGTATGTATGTATATGCATATATATGTATATGTATATGTATACACACACACACACACAGATCTACACATTCATATATATATATATATATATATATATATATATATATATATATATATATATATATATATATATATATAAAATGTATGTATATGCATATATATGCATATGTATACATATGCATACACACACAGATATATATATATATATATATATATATATATATATATTTCTAAATAACTGTGGGCATACAAAATTATAAAAAATTATAAAAATCACATATATTAAGTCTAATCAATTATTTATGGGGAATATCACTATCATTATTTGGTGTCATTTCCTTTTTTCATTATGCCATAAACAATCAAAACTCTCACCAAAACTTAAAACATTTTATTACATTACCATATTGGTTTCAAACTCTAATGCCTATCAAGCATTCTGCCTCAAATTGAATCCACACTAAAAGTCATTAGTATGTCTTTCTATATCAAAAATGGTAATCAGTAATTCCTTCCAAATAAACCAATAAATTTTAAACAAAAGAGATTTCAAACATATCCAACAATATTTATTTTAAAAGATTCTAGTGTACCCCATTCATGATCTTCATAATGAGATTGAATGATGTAATGAATCGCTACTAGTCAAGTAATTGGAGAAATTGTTTCAAGCTCATAACAAAAACATTTCATTCAACCAATACATAATATAAATTAAACCATAATGTATTTACAACATACTCTTCAGAATACAAAAGTTGTGTGTAGTTATAGAAACTAATATAAAGTCTTAAAATTACTAAGATCATTACCAACATTCATACACTTACAAAGGTGATTTCCCCAATGTATTCATTTGAAAAAAAAAATAGTTTTCTCCATTATACATTCCATTCCTTAATAATTAGCATTTATGCATAAACAAGGATAATTTATTATTCTTTAATGAAGCATACAATCATGAATATGGCTTAGTTGTAGTAGTTGTTCCAATTTACAAACTATTTTCTTCATCAATGTACACCATAATATTTCATAAACTCATAATCAATACAAATAATACTTGCATACAATGAATCTTTACATAACAATAATCATTTGTAGTGACTACAGGATTTATTTATATCTCTTTAGATCATATCTAATCATCGTAACCTTATGCATTTTTTAATGATCAAATCATTAACTTAATATTATAATAACTGAAATGGTATAACCTATAATCTATTTATTTACCCATAATAAATAACAATATATAGTTTGGCAACACATAAAATACTTTTCAACTATGTTATTTACATAGAATACAAGAATGACATCTTTGCATGCAAATATTAACAGAACATAATGATGTGAAGACACCTTTACATATAAACAAAACCATTATACATGAATGAACCACTCCATTGTATACAACAAAATGCAAGACACATTATAATTTCACCTTTAAAATGTACCATAAACTCTATAACTTCCTAAAAGATAATGATGACTTACCTTTAACATTAAGATGTATACCTTGTAACCATGTCAAATGTAGTATAATATAAATATATATTTCTACATGATACAAAGTAACTCATAACTCTATTATATTCTCAGAATATAAAGACATTATAAAATATCTTAATAATACAAACATACTCTGTAGTATTCCAAATATCCTACAAACTATCACATTTAACCATGAATGAAATCAACCTACATTTAAAAGCTTATTTATAACTATGAACAATATAACCATCAATGCAGGGTTAATACCAATGCATACTAGTTACATAGAAATGTATTGTATATTTTTTCCAACAAGCTTTCAAATATAAAACTTTACACAAAGAAGATTTCCACAAAAATCCATATACATGTTTGAGATAAGCCCAACTATAGATTGGTTCCCCTATAAAAACCAACCATCAGTTGGATATGTAAATAAGAACCTTAAATCAAACACAATACATAATTGAGCCATGATGGTGATGTAATAAGGACCAATAATAAGGTCCAGCTGATAGTACTCAAGATAAACCTTACTTAAGGGTTTTTTAACAATATCAAGCACTTCAACACACATATAAATGAAGTATCCATGAACATGGTTTCACCCTAAAATAGGAAAACTCAAAAACCATTCAAATCTTTAAGATTCTAAGCCAATCCAACAAAAACCATTTCACCTTTTTAGTTACTCATTGTCATTTATGGGAAAGTATTCTAACTTGTCTAACCCTACTAGGTATCATTGACTAAGTTCCCTTTACAAGATATGCCTATTCAATAAAAAAAATTAAACCTTATATATTATTTGTATCAGTGATTTCACACACCATTTCAACATTGCAATTAAAACAAAACACTTGTTTTCTCAATGTAAGGTGATACCATGAAGGGTTTTGGGCATACAATCCTTTTTTCTTTTTTCTCCTCCCTGTTCATTTTTTATTATTATTTTTTTAAATTTTTTCCAGCCTCCTTGTCCATCATTGGAAATTACCATTCCATTCGATATAATTGTGAGTTCTGAGTGGAACACGCACTCCTCTCTTCATGAAAAACCCACATGTTTGATTTCCTCTACATTCTTCCGAGTGAAAATAGACACATTTACACTCATTTCATGTTTCTTATTTTATCATGCAAACCATCTACATCACCATTCATAATCTCACTAAGTAGCTTCTAAAAGACAAATGAAACCCTAATTATCATTTTCCCCAAGTTAATGATAACATCTTAACTATGTTCATTTAACCCAAACCATTATGATTACCATGCCCTTAACTTAATCCTTTGGCTTAAAGTTTTATTTACTAATGAAAACCAAGATTTAGGTCCATGTAATGCATAACTTAAGATTTGGTATACCCTTAAAAAATTTAATCATCATGCTTTGACCTTAGTCTTATGACTTATAGTGCAAGCTTATATATGACCCTATTGAGAGTGAGTCCTAGTCCCTTTTATAGAATATAATATCATCTACATCCTTCATTAGTATATATTAGAAACTAAATTAATGAAATCATTACCTTTGTCCTATAATGGACTTTATAGCCATAGTGTCGGTCCTTACCATTCTTGGTATCTTTTACAGTTTTTGGTGGACAAACATGAACTAGTCTTTTAATCAAGGATTATATAACTCATCCAAGATCTCATGATATTCAAGTGATATTTTTTTCCTTTTAAGTGCATCATTAATTTTTTATTGAACCATATCCACATTGAATGGTTAATTTGATTACTCTGTTAGCCTTAAAGAATAAAAGACAAAAGATGACACAATAACCAACCAGTCAACAACTAAAAATAGATAA
Organism: Torreya grandis; assembly: GCA_037957365.1. Classification (NCBI taxonomy): domain Eukaryota; kingdom Viridiplantae; phylum Streptophyta; class Pinopsida; order Cupressales; family Taxaceae; genus Torreya; species Torreya grandis. The sequence continues at coordinate 3,130,668 of JARHVA010001162.1, forward strand.
ATAAAAAATTGACCATGACAAGGGATCAACTAAGGTTCTAGACACTACTATATCAACATCATGTCTTACCTACATACCATGTTCTTTCCACCAAGCACACATCTTCTACCTCGAACCTATGCTTATCTATTTCATACCTTCAATATAGACATCCATAGTATTTGATCATAGTCAAGAGCAATAAGGGATATCATAAACTCATTAAATATTGAAAGAATGATTAAGCTTTGATTTCAACCAATAAATAATGTTATAAAAACCAAATAATGTCTACAATAAATGTTCACATAATATAATAATATTAAAATAATTTTGATAATCAATCAAATTTAATGTGTTGGGAAGGTATGGTCATGAAGATGCATCTCATACTTGAGAGAACATTTATTAAGATATACATAGTGGATTTCAAATAGTCCTTATTTACACCTACATGTTCTACCCAGTTGCTAAGAGAACATAAACATGTTCCATTTATACTTTCCCTAAAGAAACCACATAGCACTAAATCATGGGTTCCATGAACCCTTACTCCTTCTAATCCTTCTTCATGACCACATAGCCATATGAAACATATGTAGAGTACCATATATTTTACAAATATAGATATGACACATATGTATGACCCTTATAAATATCACCAGTTTGATGTACCTATTAGTCCACACAATATGAATAATTATTAGATTAACTAGTCTGATGGGACAAAGGGAGATAATATAACATGGGAAAAATTTCCACTTATTTTTAGTATTCATCTAGTTGAATCCAAGGGATAATAAATTTTCAATCATTTAGCTTTGTGATCAATTTAAATTAACCAAAGAAGGTTTAATTAACTCTATATTATCTAAGAATTCTCACTAATACTTGCTTAAGTCCTTTCACTTTATCATTCACATAGGTAAAACCAATATAATACAATAGATAGAATATTTATCACAAAATAAGGATAAAAAGAGAGAATGAAGCAAGAAATTAAATGGTTCCTTGACTGAAACAACATTATTAATGCTAAAAGTTAAAATCATGCATGATCATAATTTTACCATTGTATACCAAGTTTAGCTATGGCATAAACCAAAGTAACTCAATGGGAAAGATTATAAGTTATTAATTTAACATATTATATTAAATAGAGATGAGCTCATAGATGTGTGGGTTTTAGATATAGGAGTAACTAAACACATGACATTCAGACAAGACTTATTTTGGACTTTCAACGAAGCATCTCTCACTCTAGTATCTTTGGTAGATAAGTCTATACATACTCCACAAGGACTTAGGTATATTTAGATTTTGCTTCCTAATGATTACATCAAATACTTGTAGAATGTTTGGTATGTTTCCACATTTCAAAAACATCTTCTTTCCTCGATAACTATTCATAAAAAAGGTTATCAAATTATTCTTAAAAATGGGCTCATTTATATTAACTTAGTAAAATATGGATACAAAACCATGTATATAGGTTATGAGGATGAAATTTTGGCTCATTTACATTGTAAATTGATTCTTCCCACAGTGGAACTTGTGGTAGTTGTTCACATAGGTAAAGGTATTATGTTTACACAATGGTTGTGGTATCTCCACTATGGGCATTTGAATGTTCACTCTTTGATGGACTTATAAATATATGGTATGGTGAATGGTTTGACCACTTTTTACAAAGATAGTATTCTTTATGAATCATGTTTTTTGGGAAAATAGACTAGGGAAATTTTTCCTAAGAATTCTTCATGGTGAGATAATAGATGTTTACAGTTAGTTCATAGTGATTTTTGTGACATGAATAAGACATCTATTAGAGGTTACAAATATTTCATGTTATTTATTAATGATTTTTATAGGATGACTTGATTGGTTTCTATGAAAAATAAATTAGAAGTTTTCACTAAATTTGTTGATTAGTTACACTTAGTTGGAAAAAAATAGGTTCACACTTAGACACTCTTTGTTCAAATAATGGTGGAAAGTATACTTCAAATGAATTTTTGTATTATTATCTAAAACATGGAATCTAATAACAATACAATAATGCTTATACTCCATAATATAATGGAGTCTATGAATGAATGAATAGGACTTTAGAGGGCACATCTTGATCTATGTTTCACTATAAACATCTCAATGATAAGTTTTGGATTGAATCCATTGGTGTTTTAGTGTATTTGAGAAATAGGTCCCCTATAACTACACGTTTAGGTAAAACTCCATATTAGGCTTGGCATGGGTTTAAACCAAAAGTTAAACACTTGAAAAATTTTGGATGTCTTTGTTTTTCTTTAGTTCCTACTAAACAAAGAACTAAGTTAGAACCATAACGTATAAAATGCATCTTTCTTGGGTATTCAAAAAATAAAAAGGGTTATCATTTTTTCTCATAAGATACAATAAAATTCATAGTGAGTAGGGATGTGATATTTGTTGAATTTGGTAATATGAACGCTGTAGAGATTGACTCACAATTTGACAGGTTAGAGAGGAAGATTCACAAACATTCTAAGGGATTGAATAATGAGGATAACTCTCATAGGTTATGGTATGAGACTAGTATCCCTTCCATTTATTCTACTTACTCTAGTATTTCATAGGATAATGAATTATAAAATGTTAAAAATTCTCTAAGTCTTCCTTCAACTAATGTACATGAAGAGAATTCTAGTGTTCTTAATCTTAAAAATTTAGACAAGTATCCAAAATGTGCTCAAGTTAATTTATCTAACTTGAAATTAGATGAAGTTCATCTAATATGTCCCTAGAGTTCTCATAAATAAGTGAATTATGTAATGGTTTTACTACTTATTCCACTAATCCATCCACTTTTGAGGAGGCTTCTACTGAACAAGTTTGATAAAATATAATGAAAAGTGAGTATGATGTTATTCTTAATAATAATACCTAGGTTTTGGTTGATCCTCCTCCACATGTTCAACCCATTAGATGTAAATGGGTTTTTAGGGTCAAGAATAAACTAGATGCCTCCATTTATAAACATAATTCAATACCTATTATAAAAGGTTATGTGAAACAAAAAGGTATTGATTATGAGGAAACATTTTCACCAACTACTAAATGGTACACTATTCATATGGTTCTTACCTTAGTAGCACAAAATGTTTATAAAATACATTATATTGATCTCAAAAATGCTTTTTTGAATGGTGATTTATAGGAACAAATGTATATGAAACAACCTTAAGGTTTTGAGAAAGTGGGTGCAGAACACAAAGTGTGTAAACTAATCAAATCTCTCGATGGGCTCAAATAGGTATCCAGGGCTTGGTATGAAAATTTGGTTTCATACTTGTATAAAATATGATTTATATGTATTGAATTAGATGATACTCTATATATTAGAGTGTAGGGAAAGAAATTGGTGATTCTTTTTCTCTATGTCAATGACTTGTTTATCACAAACAATGATGAAAACCATAACAAGTCTATGAAGAAGGAATTAAAATATGGGTTAGATATGACAGATCTTAGACTTATTCATAATTACCTTGGCATATAATTTATTAAAAAATATCAAAGTATTTTCATTTCACAAACTAAGTATTTTTCTAAGTTATTAAATAGGTTTGGCATGAATGATTACAAACCTACCCTCACTCCCATGGGAAGTAACTTTAAATTATCTAAGGATGATGGTAGTGCCATTTATGATGGCACCAAATACTGATAGTTAGTGAAAGGTTTGATATAATTGATGACTATCATGCCTAATTTATCATTTTCAATTAGAATTTTGTTTAGGTAGAGTACTTCATTACCTTTAGGGAATGAAAACATATGGCCTTGAGAACCATCATAACAAACTTCAAACTTGTTGGGTATTTTGATGCAAATTCTGGTAGATGTGGATGATAAAATATCCATAATAGGGTAAACTATGCATATGGGTTTATTTATCATTGTGTGGTGTTGTAAGAAGTAAGATACAACGGAAAATTCATCAATAGAATCATAATAAATTACATCATGGGATGCTTCTAGAGAAATTGTTTATTTATGATGCATTCTTGAAGATATTTAGATTTCTCATATTACTCCTACATAATTATACATTGATAATCAAAGTGTGATTAAGATGTCTCAAAATCTAGTATTTCATGCCAAAATAAAACATATGGATGTCAAATATAGTTATCTATGAATTTTGGTGTCAAATAAATCACTTTATCCAATATATTTTCCAATTGCTAATTAGACAACTGATATCTTCACAAAACCCCTTGATATATTAATATTGGAGAAATTTAAAAAAATTCTAGGCATGTGTCCAAAGAACTGACTTTGGATCATGGGGTATTTTTTAGGACTTTTTCCAAGGTCTTAATCTTAGGTTAGGTTGTTATGTAATAAAATTTAAAGGGGCATGTATATTTATTTATAAAGGCATCCCCTTTAATTATCATTTCTATCTTTACTTAACAATCTAACCTAAGGTTAAGAATTTGGAAAACATCCTAACACATATTATATTATATATATATATATATATATATATATATATATATAATAAAGGATGTAAAATTCCTATAGATACTACAAACAATGGCTTAAAATATCTTCAAATTAAACATAATATAAATTTAGAACCAAGTAGACTACTTATTGCATAATCCAATTGTATATTCATTAGCAAAACAAACACTACAATCTCTTCCCATCATTAATTAACTTTAATTAATTAAATAAATAAAGGATTATACCAAATAAAAACATGAATTTCAAACCAAAATGGTATCCATTTTAATGTTATTACAAAATCATTCAATGGTGCCCTTAAGGTAGACAATCACTAGCCAAAACAAGATAGAAAAAAGAGAGGTTTGAGCCTATCATAATTTGTATAGAGTTTTGGTGCATAACATGTTTACCCCAAAAATAATAATATGGGTTGTATTATATATAAGAGGAATGGGACTCAACCTACTTAACACAAGGTTCCCATCCTTTGTCATGATTATCTCCCAAAGTTGTTGTAACTACAATCCATTAGAATATTCCCCTCCACTCTCATAAAAGATCAAATTATGTTTGTCTTTTATCCATAGTTATGACACATGTCTAACTCAAATGATACCCCACTTCTCCATTTGGATAAAAAAAATTGAATTGACTCCTTGATTTAGCTCATGCATGCCCAAACTATGTAACTGGTAAAGTTATTTGATTTTTGTTTTGGTCCTAAGTTCCTGAGTTCATGCCTTTCAACACAATCCTATAGAAATTCAGATTTGTATGGTTAGCCCACAAAATTTAGTTTCAACTTCATAATAAATTGAATCATTTTTTTAAGCAATAGCATTCTTTTAGATGCATGAAACAAGGTAGTATTGGAATAATAAATTATTTCAATCTGTATAGGTGAAAATTGGATCTCTTCCCTCTCATTGAATTTATTGAAATATTCACAATGAACCTTGGTGATTCATCCTCAAGCTTCCAATACAATATTTTGACAAGCTATTCTTTTATCATTTCCTAGGTCCATGTCTCTAGCTATTGAACCCTCAAGTTTTGTAGTTGGCCAAACTATTCACTTTTGTATTTGGTTTTGCTAGCAAAACTTCCATATAGTGAAACCATCACAAAACATATCCTTTCTCTTCTTCACTTAATGATAAAAGTTAGGGTTTTGTTTTTCAGCATCATCAAGATCCATGTGTCCTCCACTCACTCTTCTATCTTAGGTTCCCCTCAAGTCCCCAAGTTCCTATGATGATGCCCTATGGCATCATCATGGGGCTCAAAAGCACTAGGTCCTTTCCAACTATTAATTGTCCTTTCTATTCCTTGAGTTCATATAATGATATCATGTAACATCATCATAGGGCTCTAGGCCCATGATGCTTCCTCCACCAGTTCACTATCCCTTGGGTCCTTAGGTTCTTGTGATGCTTCCATATGGCATCATCATGGGGCACTAAGTATTTGAGGCCTTTTCAATTATTGACTATCTTCTACAAATTCAATTCAATGACATTGTGCCATAAGGAATGATCTTAGGTAATTTGGATTAGGAAGTCTTAGCCATTAAAAATTTTGTCTTTAAGCTCCATGCAAATGTAATAGAGACACGTGGAGGGATTTAGGAAGCCACATAAGACTGTTGAGACCTACGAAATCAAATAATTACCTAAGATAAAAGAAACATAGTCAAAACATTATTGTTATTAGTCCTATAAAATAAAAAATTGATGACTCTTGAGACTAAATAAAATAAGGACTAAGTAAAATATGGAAGAAATATGAATGATCTTGAAATAGTTCCCACAGTCAATGATTTTCAAGACTTGATTATTCACATTATTTTCAAAGCTTAAATACCTTTTTGAATATCCAAGTCTAAAATCAAATATCGTCCAAGTCTTTACAATGGTAAATTATAAATATTGTCACTTTAAAATGAAATAAAACATTTTAAAGGTACAATTAGACTAGGCAGATTAGACATGTAATCTCTATGGTCAAAAAACTTGAATTCTCATACTAAAACCCACAATCCATGAATGAAAATGATTTAAAGGGCCCATTCAGACCTGTAACTTGGATAATTATAATAAAATACACAATATCTAAATTTATCCCATGTTTTAAGATAAAACGTTAAAAACATTGAGCCACTTAATAAAGGAGTCAAACAATCATGGACCAAATTACCATAAGGAAGATACAACAACTTTATAAAAGTTATATGCATTTTCATAAAATCTTAAGTTAGTATTACAAAAGTTGAATTTTCAAAGTGCTTCAGGATGTGACTGTAAAATTATCAAGAGTCTTTAAAGCTTATGAAAATTCAAACGTGCATATCAAGGACTAGTTCTATGTGTGTTATTTGTACTAAGAATTTGTAATGAAGACTTGATAATTTAGACTTGGTAAATATCAATGAAGCATTCAGGAAAAAAACTTCACATCTACGAACTTGTAAACCAAGGATCAAACTAGAATAAGATCATCCCCATATGAAAGTATTTGAGTATGGGGCATGTTGTGACACAAAAAATGGTGATCTCTAATAGGAGAAAGCTAAAAAATCATTTAGAATATAGAATCTTAAGTTAATTAGACTAAAATTTAGACTAAAAATATTCACATCTACACAAAGCACAACTATAAATAGTTCTTTAGAAAAAATCATAAAGATGAAGGCATTAAAATTTACCTCAAACTATGGCATACTAAGTTCCAATTATTTTAAAGACCATCAATATGTGAATGTGATAAATTATTTTATTACTCTTCACATGAAATAATTCAGAACTATGTAAGTAACCATAACTTTTGAGAGATAAATTTGGCTATTTGTCTTTGGGGGAAAGGCATGGTCATTACTCTCCTGCTAGCCAAGGATCTATATCCTTAATAGAGATACATATGGTTATGCTTAAGGCATTACTCCACTACCAAATAGGTGGGAAATCCTATGGTGGAGTTGCTTGAATCACGCTTAAAAGGGAACTTGAATTTTACATTTAGATTTAATTTCATCTGATATTTTCTCATGAAAAAAAATTGTAGTTCTATCTATTAAGGGTTGGGAACTAAGACATGGGTATAGTAATGAAATCAAAAAATTTAGATTACTAAGACAGATTCAAATTAAGTTAGTGCTTCCATTTACTTTAGATATTCAATTAAGTGTAATTAATTATTTAGACAAGAAAAATAAACTATTCTAATCCATAAGTTCTATTTTGAATCACTGGCCTTCAGAGTTCTCAAAATGTATAAAATAACTACTAGTTTATGGAGTTATTTAATAATGACTACTCATTGTCTCACTTCTAAAATATAAATGAATCTCATGCACTTAATCACCATTTGAAAGGACCAACCCAAGAGAACCTCAAATTTAACATATTATTCTATTTTTGACTTCTTTTTAGACCTAATTTTGATGTAATTTTGGCTAATATTGGCTTAGATAAGGCTTTATTTTCAGATATAATTATAATCATGGGATGCAAAGAAAGATATAAAATAACAATGCAAAGAGACCACCTCCAAAAAAATTAATTTATCATGGTATGGTAATTAATTTTAATTAATCAATTTTTTTTTTAGAGAACACACTGAAAATACCCCAATGGCTCAAATGGAACAATCCAATAAAAACTAGTGGGAAATAGACAGAAAGAGAAAAGTAAATTAAATGAACAAATAAAAGAAAACAAACCTAAACTAAGAAACCATGAAACAAAGTGTATAGTATATACATGCATCAAACCTCATGATTCTCATTCTAAAATGGCATTGGATGGAGTAACTAAGAAGTAATGCTTTATAAATTATTTGTTGACTGATAGCTTAGGTCATTTACTTATAGATCTTTCAATCTAAAATTATTCTATCCTAGCGATTTTATAACCTAATAGGGAATAATATAAATAGGACTTAGTTTATAATGCTAAACTTTCTTCTCATGGGCTTTGTCCCATAATAAAATCATGTCTTAAATATGAAATCATTCACTTGTGCTTTTATATCAAACCTTATTTTCATGATTGCCTAGTGCTTATTGAAATTCTATAAGGCCTCATTTCTCATATCATCCAAATTAATTAAGTCCAATAGCCTAGACTAGCCCATTTCATTTATTTTCATGTTATCTTGGATAAATTGATATGTGGGTATTTTGAGTTTCATTGGGAATATATGTTATATGTCATAAATATCATTAAAGGGAAGCTCTTAAGACTCTTACTATGCCTTAATAAATTATCCCATAAACATACTTGAGCAATAAATTATAACTACATGGGTTCTCTTTTACTAACTTATTGATGACACTTAGGAAGTTCTTATTTGTGGACTCATCCAAACTATTTCACTAAATGTAATAGTTTGAAGATAACTTCAATGTAATTTCATTTTTATATGCCCAATCACTCAACACAACTAAATGGAAGGTGGGCCCATTATTACACATAAGTGTCAAAGGGGTGTTGAATTTAGTATTAATGTGCTCTTTAAGGAACCTAATCACTTCCTCAACAATTTTGTTCATTGTCATATTTACTTCAGCCCATCTTGTGTAGTAGTCAGTTGCTATAATAATGAATCTATGGCTAACTAAAGAGTTTAGATTTAAGACACTGATGAATTGTAGGCCCCATTAAATAAAGGGATTCTCCTCAATTACTGGTTGAATAAGCATAGTATAATGAGTTTCCCTTTTTGAAATTTTTTTTAGAGATGACAAGATCTCACATGAGTACGTGCATCTTTGAACAACATTGGCCAATAATAACCAATCCTTAAGATGTTTTGGATTGTCACACTTCTAAAAAGATCATTGTTGTCTAGTTTATCATGGATATAAGTTAAGATATCTAGTGTTTATTCTTCTATCAAGCATCTTATGAAAATCCCTTCATGATTTATATAGTATATAACACCTTTATTTAGCATGTAGTGGATAGATTTTAACCATAATTGTTTATTTTTCATCCTATCCAATACATCTTTTGGAATACCATACAGTAATGAATAATAGTCATACCATGGGCTATGCTTCAATTCAGACTGATTCACTTGGATTTCATCAATACTAGGATCAATTTTAGAGATCAATTATGACATAATTTCAATGTCATATTATTAAATTTTTGAAACCCAACATCCCCTTCTTTCTTCAAGTTCATTCTACACCAACATCATTTTGGTAGTAAGATCTGGGACCATAGTGTAAACTTTATTCTTTAGAATGTAATGTTTGAATTTATTTATTACCATTATAGTTCATAAGCTTAATTTTCCAAAACATGGTATTTATGTTCAACTTCCTTCAAATTAGTGCTCATTAAATCTATGGGATGTTCTCTATCTTCTAGTTTTTAAGGATGACAACATATGATCAGATGTAAATAAATAAAAGTATAAATCTTTTGCATAATTTAGGATGACCAAAAGAGGATCCTACATTATGATATCCTTAATTTCTTGAAATAATATAGATTAGGTAGGATTTCACTAAACTTTAGTTCCCTATTTTAACATGGAATTCAATGGTTTAGTTATCTCAGTAAAACTTGAAATGAATTTTTGTACAAAATTAATTTTACCAAAAAAAATATTTCCATTCTTTCTTAATATTTAGTAATTGAATTTTATAGATGACTTCAACTATATCATGGTCAATTTACATACCTTATTTCATAATTATGTGACTAAGGATCTTACCTTCGGTTGTACAAAAAATACATTTCCTTGGATTGAGTGAAATACTAAACTTACAATATAGTTCAAATATCTTTTACAAGAGTTTTAAATGGTTTGATCTACATTTAGAAAAAGATAATTCATAGATATACACTATAATGCACTTACTAATCAAACCTTCAAACACTATGTCCATGGATCTTTAAAAAATGGTTCCAGCATTAATCAGACCTTAGGGCATTTTCTTATAAGCAAATGTGCCCCACTTTTTGGTGAAGGTTGTCTTAGATCAGTATTCCTTGTCAACCAAAACTTGGTTTTAACTTCAAAACCCATCCATGAAAAACATCATCTTAGATCCAATGACCATTTTGATGACTTCATCTAGGGATGGTAATGGATAATTATCCTTATTTGAAGCTTGATTAAAAAATTTGAAGTCAATACAAAGATGAATTTCTCCTTTTTTCTTTCTAACTGGCACTAAATTGGCTACCCAAGTTGAATGTCTTACTATAAAAATTATACCAACTGAAATTAATTTCTCAACTTCTTTCAAGATGAGTAGCTTAAGAATAGGAATAATTATCCTTTGGTGTTGTCTAAATGGCTTCCTATCAAGCTTTAAAGGAATGGTGTGTGTCATGATGCTAGAGTCAAACACTTTTAAGTTTACATACATCCAATAAATGACATATTTCTAATAGATCAACATTATTTTCAGCCTTTCCATCTCTTCATCACTACACTTAGGTCCCACACTGATGTTTTGATGTTGATCAAGTGTTCCCATGTTGATAATTCAAAATTTTTTATTAGAATGAATGGGATTTTTAGGTTAGATTGGAATTCTATTTAAGTCAAATAATGCTTTTAAATAAATCATTACCTTTAAAATCTGATTGTCTTTAATATTTGACACTTCATCATCATCATCATCATCATCATCATCATCATCATCGTCATCATCATCATCATCATCATCATCATCATCATCATCATCATCATCATCACCATCATCATCATCATCATCATCATCATCATCATCATCATCATCATCATCATCATCATCATCATCATCATCATATTCTCCTCATTCAAATTGCTTCATTCATTCTCATCAATTACCTACATTTAAAAAGCATTAGAATTAAAAAGGAAATGAAAAATGTGTCTATCATCATCAAACACTTGAAAGTTCTTCACATTATCAGGTATAAATGGACATAAACTAATTTAATAGATTTTTTTTCAAATCTTTAGTATCTAAAGGTGTAAGGTTTTTAGAATAAAAAACTAGTGAGTCTGCCATGGTGTTGTCAATTTTAGGATTGGAAACAATGTTAAAAAAATTAGAAGATTCCATCAAATCCAAAGCATGATGCTTATACTTCTTCAAATGAGAAAGCTTACATGGAAATTTATTCCTTACCTAATTAATGACTAATTTATAATCATTGTGTACCTTTATTTAATAGACATTATACGTAACTACAAATTATAATCCCAAGATTAACACTCATATTTTGTTATACTATTAGTACAATGGAATTACAATCTATATGTAACTACATGGTTCTTACCACATAGATAAATAAATATAATACCTTCTCCTTATCCTTACTTAGATCAAGCTCCATCAAAATACAAATACCACATACCTAAATTTTGATCTTGGTTAAGCTATTTCTTCCTTAATGGTTCGGTGGTCATGTATAGACACCTAAATCCATGGAGGTAAAATTAACTTGTTCATTAACTAAATTTTATTATTTAATCATCAACTACATGTATGTATTTTTATCAATCCTTATTTTATTTTCCACTCCTCTCCATGGTAACCACATATGGGAGAATTCTATTTCCATATAACCATTAAGATATTTGGACCAATCTCTTCTTAGTAATATGTCATATCCCTCTAGGAATTTAATCACTTTTATGTGCATGAACTATTGAATTCTTGGATAAACCTTAAAATTTCATATTAACATTCAAAAATTATCCTACAACCTTAACTTCATACTTATCTAACTGGATCACTACCTTATCTCATTTTATAGGGACCAGTCCTAATTTCTTGAAAATCCCTATAGGCATGACATTGGCTGAGGCACTTGAATCAACCAAATTATGTAAATTATTACTAAGAATTTAGACTATAAGTAAGAAGGTGGAACCTCAATTTTGGTCTTATGTATCATAGCATTGGTATTGGTTGTGACCTTATATTTGGGTTGATTTATCTTATCTGTAAGAGACTTAAGGAGGAAATCCCTTTGTTTAGTAATTTTTGTTAATTCATGGAGGGTTATATTGGCCTTCATATTTTTCATATCTTCTAATATTTTATATCTTTTCTATCTAGTGGTGGTTTTAATGTCATTTAACTTTGGTGGGGGTGGATCATTCCTAGACTTTGGTGTAGGAAGCATACCAACATTGATGGGTGGTGTTGAGGTTATTAATGGTTGGTGTGTCCCATTCTTAAAGGTGTAATTTACATTATAATATTACTACACATCTTGAATGTCATTTATATTTTACTCATGTTCATTATCCCCTTCACTAGGAAATTCTATGGTATCTAAAACCATGGTTGTATCAGGTGATTTGGATGAACTAGAAAAATCAGGGTGACCTATAGTATTCTAGTTATTTGTAATAATCCCATATTCATAAATTTCCTTCTGTAATATTTCAAATTCAATTTCCCCATGTTGGAATATGTTATCCACATGAAATTAGCTGGGTAGGGTGATTTCCATGGCGTTGATTTGAGGCATTATATTGGATAGGAACTCAACTTACTTACCTTGACTATTATTTGGCCTGTAATCATGTTGATAAGTGAAATTCAAGGTAGAATTTCCATAGCTTGAACTACCCACTTATTTTTCAAGTTAAGGAAATTATTGATCAACCTTTGGACCATCCTTTAAATTACATATAACTTAGGCTTGGTTGATTCTTGATTATAAGTCTATATGTTATTAGTTTTAATCAGGAATAGATCTTGGTTAAAATATATGGGTGTGGCCTCTTTACCAACAAAATTCTAAAATTCTAAATTATAATTTGGAGCATCATGGAGAAAAAGAAGTTGATTTGGAATGGGGAGAGGTTGTATTAATGGTACATTTACATTTATAATTGGGATAATATTTAATGTCGAAATTTTTTTGAAGGATGTTAAGAATAGGGGCTAACATTTGTCATTGTGGATTAAGCTGCATGTCCACTTTTATTACCTCTACATAGGCAAGGGGTATATCAGTGATAGTTGGATCCCTCCTCAATAATATGTTTGTATATGGGTCCAAATCATTATTAAACATTTCTAATTCTAACTGATCATTCGGTCTATACATGGTTGTCACCGTACTATACATATTTTGAAAGTATGCATTAATGTTATGTATAGGTTCATTGGGATCCCTTTTCATGTAATTAAATTGATAATATAAAACACTTGGGTCTATTACTTGATCTAATTGAGCTAAAAATGTGTTAATTGATTATATATTCTAATTGAATCCTCAAGTAGGTTGAGAAACCAATCATAAGCTGCAATAAGTAAGTTGAAAGGGAAAATCCTATAGGCCACATCTTCATACTTGACATTAAGTAAACTAAGGTTAATTTATTAAGATGTTGTATGTTATTTATTAGTCCTCCTAGTACTTAAAATGAACCTTGGAAGATACCTCTAAAGGTTTCTAGTAGATCATGCATGTCCCCTATAACATTGATTGTAAACCCTATTAACCAAGCCATGGGGGCACAAGTGGGTGAAGGTATATTCTAGGAAAATTGAGAGGATGAACCAATAGGGGTAACTAAATTTTTTGGTATCCATCTATTTGTTCATGCTCTCCTAAATATTTGAAATGGGGACAAAACTAATCTATGTCATATTCTTTAGGATCTAGTGATTCACTCGATAGGCTCTAGATTATTCAATATATCAAACATGGGTTAGAGATATTCAGACCAATAATTATAACCAATGAAACATGAAATACCTATAATCTTAAATTTCATAGGAGATAATAAATTAAATCAATACATAATATCTATATATAAATTTTAATTCATGTGGAAATTATTCATACCTTCACATAAATATCAATTTCTATTATGTGTTATAATAATTAATTATTATCTAACCAATTTAAAACAAATCCCAATATCTAGAGTTTTAGGCCCTCCTTTTATCACCAATTTTTTTTGGTATCAATTTACAACCTACAATAGAAATAGTTATTAGATTAACTAATTTTATGGGACAAAGGGAGATAACAACACATGGGACAAATTTCCCCTTAGTTTTAGTATTCATCTAGTTAAATCAAAGGGATAATAAATTTATAATCATTTATTTAGGTGAGAAATTAGAATTAACCACTAAAATTTCAATTGACTCCATATTATCTGAGAATTCTTATTAATTCTTTCTTATGTCCTTTTACTTTCTCATTCACATAGGTGAAACCACTAAAACACAATAAATATAATATTCATCACAAAAAAGGATAAAAAGAGAGAAAGAGTAAGTAAATAAAGTAAATGGTTCCTTGAATAAAATAAGATTATTAATGCTGGAAGTTAAAAGCATGTTTGATCACAATTATACCATTATGTATTAGGTCTAGCTTTAGCACAAACCAAAACAACTCAATGGGTAAGATTATGAGAAATTTATTGAACATATTATCCTAAATTTATATCAAATTAAATCATGTTAAATCTTTGTAGCTACTACACACAATGACTTAAAATAGCTTCAAATTAAAGATAATAGAAATTCAAAACTAAGTAAACTAGCTATTACATAATCTAACTGCATATTCATTATCAAAACAAGAATTACAATATCTTCCCAACATTAATGAACTTTAATTAATTCTAAAAATAAAGGACACTACCAAAAAAAACATTAATTTCAAACTAAAATGGTATCTATTTCAATGTTATTACAAAAGCATTTAATTATACCCATCAAACATACAATCACTTACCAAAACAAGACAAGAAAAAGAGAGGTTTGAGCCTATCACAATTTCTACATAGTTTTGGTACATAAAATTTTGACCCAAAAAAAAATAATTTGGGTTGTCTTAAATAGAATAAGAATGGGACTTGACCCACTTCGTACAAGGCTCCCATATTTTATCATGATTGTCTCCCAAGGTCATTGCAACTACAATCCATTAGAATATTCCCCTCCACTCTCACAAAAGGTCAAATTTTGTTTATTTTTTCTCCATAGTCATGACACATATGTAACTAAAATGACCCCCCACTTCTCCATTTAGACTGAATATTTTGAATTGACTCCATGACTCAGATCATGTGTGCCCAAGCTAGGCCAATTTGAAATGTTTTCCAATTTATGTTTTAGTCCTGAGTTCATACATTTCAACATAGTCCTATATAAATTTAGCCTCATATTATTCTTTACTTATGTCTTCCATCTATTGTCTCATAAGATTTATTTTGAACTCCACAATAAGTGAAATCATGTGTTTGAACAATAGGATCCTTTAATATGAATAAAATAAGGTAGTATTGGAATAGTAAATTATTCCAATCCATATAGGTGAAAATTGGGTCTCCTCCCTCTCAATTAATTTATTTAAATCTTCACAGTGAACTTTTCTTCTTCATCCTCAAGATTTCAATACAAAAGTTTGACAAGTTATGCTCTGATCATTTCTTAGATCTAGTCTCTAGTCATTATACCCTCACTTTATATAGTCATATAAACTATTCACCTTTACATTTGGTTATACTAGACAAAATACCATAAATTCAAACCATCACATACCCATCATTTATTTTCTTTTGTTGGCCATCAAATTTAGTCATGTTTTGTAGATGTCATCAGGATCCACATGTCCTTCATTTTCTCATTCATCTTAGGTTCCCCTTAGGTCCTTGATTACCCAAAATGATGCCACATGGCATCATCATGGGTCTTCATGGCATTTCCAACTATTAATTATCCTCTTGGGTATCTAAGTTCACACAATGATGCCATGTAGTATCATCATGGGGCTCTAGGCCCCTGGGGCTTCTTCTACCTATTCACTATCCCATAGGTCTTCAAGATAATATGATGATAAATAAAATATATTCCACTCAAACTCTCAAATATTATTCATATTCATATTCATAAAACTCATTTCCATTACCTTCATGATCTGTATCCACAATATTGAATTTCACTCTTGCCTTAGACTACCTCTAGGACTATGTTGACTGTAGGTGTCTACTTTTTGTTTCTTTGGCTTATATGTGGAGTAAAAAGAGCCATAAGACCTTGAATAGGTATGTCACATTGATACAAAACCTCTTAGTACCTTGTAAAAGCATCCAAAAACCCCTCACTACACCTTCTTACACATAACTCATCATAACTTATCATAAGTTGGCTAATTATGTTATCATTTAATTATTGACTAAACTAGGCTTATGGGCATACTATGAGAGAAATCCTTATTTATCACTAAGACTATTTCATATTCAATATATACTACTCCAATCATCTATCATACTCAACTCATTCAACTAGTCACCTTGACACTCATTTCCCTTGACTACCCTTATGACCCCTAATCACATCTTCAATCTTATCCTTGACTATCTACAAGAAAATACTAATTGTAGGTGTATACTCTATGTTTCCTATATTTATGTGAAGAAACTAAGAGAATTACGTGGAGTATTCCCTTAAATATGTCTATGACATGTTTAAAACTTCTTCAGGACCTTTAGAAGTACACCAAATTCCTCACTACCCCTTTCTCACACTCAAACTTCTCATGCACTCAATATATAAATAGGTTGACTATATTATCACCCATCTTAGTTATAGGTTCCTTTCAAGTCTTGAATATAGGTATAAAATATATTCATGAATTATAAGATTGTTCATGGCCTATGTTATCTTTATAAACTCCTAAAGATTGACTATCTAATCATTAAAACCCCAATCTCATCATGGCACTCCTTCATCCTCCTTCACTTTCCTTTAAAACTTAGTTTGTCTCCCCTTAAGCTAGTTATAGGTCACTATTTTGGAGTTTTGGGATTAAGGGGAAAATATGGAAAGCATATATCCTTGACTAGGTATTGAAAAAACTTATATCACCACTATGAAACCTCATTAATAAATGACAATTCAACTTCCTCCTTTGACATACAACCTTTCTCACGTGACCACACACATGCCACCCTTATTGACTATGATTATAGCTTCAACATTCAATTTACATTTCTCTTTCCAATTAACTTCCTTTGGTATTTAATAGTCACTATTTTACCAATAAAATCATCCTTATTATCAATTTTTTGACCTTGGAAATAAGTTCATCTTATATAGAAAACTTGACTATACCTTGTTAAGTTGTAGGTACATATTAGTGCTTTTATGAATTATATGTGTTAAAAGTCAATCCACCTACCTCCATGATGCAAAAATGCCATGATATCCATTGATATCATTTATAAATATTGATGTCAACCCTTTGTCTCAATGACCCTCATATTCATGATGTTTACTTGAAAAATATAGCCTATTATGGATGACTATTGTAGGTGGTCATTAGCTCACTTTTAGGCCTTTATACAGACAATAAGAAGAATAGGTGATATGAATGGTGATATGGAAAACATGATCCAAAACCATTGAATTAGTTAATGTCACCTTGCATCAACTTGAAGAGTCATTCAAGAGCTTGATAAACATAGAGACCAACATTTGATATTTACCTTTAAAATTGTTAACTTACCTTAAGCTCTACTAAATGGTGTTTTAAGGAAGTTTTATTGAATGGTGTTGATGTACCTTGGTATCCTTGTGAGCATACTCATTTATTAAAGAAACCTATATCACCTTGAACAACTCATTTAACCCCTTCACAACATATTTACAAAGGCACCGAGTCCCCTAGAGGTCTCTAAGATTAGTAACATAGTCATATACAATCCTTTAGTGTTATTTAGGCATTAGACACTCAAAATAGATCATTTATTATCATAATTCCATTGGTCATCTTGAAGACCTCATAAAAACTAGGAAATAACTTTATTCCTTTCAATCAAACTTCCTTGTCTTCATGACTTTTCTCAAATCCAATCATTTTCCATCCAGCCTATTCATTAGGCCTACAAGTGAGATTTTGAGCTCAAGGAGCACATAGTCTTAAGACCATCCATGGAATGTTCTCCCAAGGTGAATAAAAAATTTATTACTTTTGTAAACTCACTCAATATCAACTCCCCAATATCATGCTAACCTCACTGATATGTTCTTATACTTTAGAATCTCATTAGACCTTCAACTATTCATTGTGAAAGGCCCTATCTCAATTAAGATACCTCAAGGAAGACCTTATTCAAGGTGAATTTACATGAAAAATTTTATTATATGAAGGATGTGTATTTTACTTGAAACATGATCTTGAAAACTCTCGAAAATGAATATACTTAGCTTACATATCAATCATGCTTGAAAACTACTAAATTTCAAGTTCAAGATAGGCAACCAGTTTATTATCAAAATAATATTTATCAAGGAAAAGTTGATGATTATTAAATAATTAAAAATGTCCCATTTGACCTTGAAATCATCCTCCTAAAACCATTTTTATCCATCAATCTTTGAAGTGAAGAAATAGAGATAAACCTAGACCCTATCTAAATGGCTAGGTCATAGTGACCCCTTACACTCTTAATGATTGTTCATAAATATGGAGAGATTAATATGACAACTAGTTCCACTAAATTTAATTTCATTATGGTCCCTATAATTTACCAAGATATTTTGACCTAACTCTCTCTTACTTGTATTGATCAAAAACCAATGGACCTCCTAGAGCTGTCAAGGAGGTTGATATGGAAAATAAGTTAGTTTTATTCATTATGACACATAAAATTCCTCAAAACCATTTATTTTAATTTTTAATGGACAAATGAGGTCTTGAAGATCAATTTAACCTTGAAGAACTATACGTATAGCCTCAAAATAGGCCTTTCGGCACTAAAACTGCTAGAATCACTTGATAAACCTAATTAAACTACTTAAAAATGTATCAATTATACCTTATCATGCCTTACCAAGTACACCATAACATGAAAATAAAATTGTCAAGTGGTAGGGGTGATAGTTTGAGCTATGAGGTCAAACTTGTCAATAATATTGGTAACTCAACTAGGAAGCATGTCTACTATGCTTATTTTTGGATATGTAAGATCACTCTTACATTATAAAACAATCATGATTAGACCTTGACCAATGACCATAACTCTTGACTCAATATAGCATAGTTGTATTGCTCCTCAAATATAGGAAAAGAAAAGACAACAAAGCAAAGAAACGAGGCTAACAAAACACATGTGCTAACTGAGCAATTATTAAAAACAAAACAAAAGAAAACTAATGTGTGAGATATAATTTGGAATAAATCAAAACTGACTAAAACTAAACTACAAATAATCCTCTTCCAAGATCAAAAGGAATTTTTTTGGATCACTTACTTCATGAGATATGTAGTGGTATATGAAATCCCATTTGATTTACTTATTACTTGGATAAGCCTTTTTATTGAATGAAAATACATTTGGCATACCTTGTAATAGGTCTAAATCAATAAATAAATCTCTAATGAACACATACTAGTCTTTGACTTCATCCTCTACCTTTTATAGTTTCTCTTTTTGGCAATAGACTCTAAAATGGCCAAATATTGGTTTGGAAGACAAGTGCATCATAAAATTCATATGAATAATTAAAGTAGCCTAACTAATCCTTAGTATCTTCTTAAAGACTCTCAACTTTTCCATCATTATATCCAAAATTTAGAGTTTGTTGTTCTTTGAGAAAATGTGTCCAAAAGACATTCTCACTTTCTTCCAAGAGTACATCAAGGTATATAAATGAGTTGATAAGATGATAACCCATGTTGAGTATCTCAAAAAAATCACCATATAATGAGGCTACCTCTTAAAGAGACAAAGTCTCAAGACTATCACTCTCTAGCTTGTTGATTGGTTTACCAAAACTACCTCATATTGCCTTACTTGACTCATAATCACCTAGGAGAAGTGAGTAACCTAATTCCAAGGATTCAAACAAGTCTTAACTATGATATTGACTAATACAATGGAGATAAAAATAAGGATTTACCATCTCTTCTTCATGATCAATCACATCAAATGGAATCTCTTAAAATAATTCAACATCTCCTTCATCTTTTGATGTAACTTCTTCATCTAGTTTGAAAGATAAAATGCCTTTGCTCTCACCAAGGGGAGTACCAATAAAGATATCTTCTTCATGCATTTTTTCCTCATCTTCACCACACTCTCCTTGAAAATAACTTGCATATTTAACTTTTTCATTTTCCTTCAATATAACAATCTCTTCTTCAATAAAATAGATGGTGGGAGGGAAATGAATAAGCTCATGAGTTTGTTTGGGGATCATGGGAGTAATTTTGTAATTTAAGGTCTTGGGAATGGAATATTCTTATATGAATTCTTGGAGAGAGAGTAAGTTGATTTTTTATATGAGTGATTCATCCTTCTCAACAACCATTTCAACCTTATTATATTCTTAATGAGGTTCCATCTCAATTGTAACTCTATTTCTAGCCTTCTCAACTAAGACCTCTTTATTGTCTTAAGATCCTTCTTGGAGGTTCCTCTAAGATAAAATAACATTAGGTTATTAAGGAAGGGTAAATGGTATTTTAATAGGTAAAAGGTCTTCCTTTGTCTCAAACTCTTAATCTTGACTTGTTTCCTCTTATTTTTCCTAAGACTTAACTATTGGGTTCTAAGGTAGGACTTTGAAACTAGTAGGTTCACTTCAAGGTTGTATTGACTCTCTTGGTGGTTGCATTTTAGAATGTTAAAAAACTTCATGAGGACAAGGAACATAAGAGGGATGATATGGTAAACAAGATGGTTCTTGAAGAATTATGGGAAGAGATTCATCCATAAGATTTGGCATGGCATAATCAAGAGTCATAGCCCAAGAAGGCCTCCAAGATGGAATAAGTTTGTTTTCTTGAAGAAAGGTAGGTGTAGCTATAAGTAAACTTAGAGTAAAATATGATTGACTAAGTGTAGGAAGAGATGGTTAACGTTATTTGGGTTGGAGATCTTAATTCTCCCACCTCACTAACTTATCTACCCACCATTGGATCATGGTTCTTATTTCATGGAACTCATAATTCATGACATATTGATTTTTATCTCCAATTATCAACCTTATACTTATCAACATCTACACTATTTTCCTCATCTTATTTATGAGGTGAAAATTAATCACATCTAACTCTCTATCCCATACTCTCATCACCCCTTCAGACTTTAGGATATCTAGCTTGAAAGCCAACAAGGATATGGTAGGGGAAACATGACTCTAAGTTGGAGATGGAGTAAGAGGAGGTGAGTATGACTATTTCAAGTCTTGATAAGGTTTTTGAGTCATACATTCAAGGTAATAGTGAGGATGATAATGGTTGATATGAATCATCATACTCTTAACAATATTGATCATAGGACTAATAATACTCTTGGTAAGGCTAATTAGGCTCATAACAAGGTTCATGTGGATCATGATAGGGCTCATATGTATCTTGAACAAGCTGGTATAACTCATTATAAGGATTTTAGGTAAGTATAGCATAGGAATTTTCCTCATATACAACCATAAAAACAACATCAATATAGTGCAATGTAGATACACTTACTTAAAAACTATGTCTAGATTGTTAGAAGAAATTGATTGACCCTAGAGTAACTAGATGCTTCATGAATAATAATGCTAAAATTGCAATTTCACCAAGACCAGCACCAATATATCCCACCGGGCATGCCAAAAATTGTTATCTACTAGAATTACACCCTTATGAAGGTAATTTCAAGCCTTCACAGTTTGAAGTAACAAGGAGGTCATCGTAGGTTGTGGGTGACATAATAGATGGATTTGATATCTATATTATAAGGTCTAACTCCCCTTAATGTATCAATTAGGATATATACTCTACACTTCCAACTTGCAGGGGAAAAGAGAAGAAGGTAAACTGAAAGGAAAACCTATCTAATTGAGGTGATATACAAAAATGTATCCTCCACTTGTCTAATATGTACTAAGAAGTTTGAATAATAACATGGACCTAATTTTAATTCCCAAATTAAAGCTTCCAAACATCAACATTTCACATAGAGGTTGAGCTTGATGTATGATCTAAGGCAACTAATCAATAGGTCTCTCAAAGACACTAAGGAAAGATTACACTTGCCATACACACAAGATTTTTAAATCACACTATGAAACCTATAAGGATTAAATAAAACCTACAAATAGGTAAAGAGGAAAGTAAAATATGAGAGGAATCATACACTATCACTATCATTCATCAACTAACCATGAACATATGCTAGTCACAAGCTTTGAGGAGGAATGAATTTAGTATTATTCATTCAAAGGAGGAAATTACAAGTTTTATTTTGAGCATGGACTTACCACAACTCAATGAAGTATTGTTTCAAATGTCATACATTTTCTTACATATAGAGATAATGAGAAATGAGAGAGAAAGACAAAGAAAAGCCTAAAAACTAGGAGATGAAACATTCACTAGGTCCTTTTCAAACTCCAGCGTATCACTTCCTTATTCTTATCTTTTATTCCTTATAAAAAAATTGTATATGTTGAGGGAGACTTTTTTGGAAGGTTGAAAGAGTCTTTGGGCACTGATTTCTGATGTTTGACTAGCTAAAGTACCTACATCCTTGCTTGCATACCCTATATTCTTAGTTATTTATCTTTTTTAATGAATAAGTCTCCTTTATTGAAAATAGGTCATCATGTCTTGATCAATTCCTAATTTGAAACATTATTATAATCCTTTAATTATGTCTTTCCACTTTTAAATGGATTTTATAAAACTTCTTCAATTGCTTTGACTTTGTCCTCTTTAACTAGGCATTGGAAGGAATGAGGGTGTAGTTAGGAGTCTTAGAGACATTTTTAAACTTTTAAACCTTACCCAAAATATTCATTAATTCTTCCTAATTTATTATGAATATGAGGGAGATATAAACATTAATAAATCTTTGTAAAAACTTATATGTATCCATTTAGTGTTTTGATCACTTAACTCCTTCATAAGCAAAGAGGCATAGGAGAAAGAAAAAGGATTTTTATTTGAAATATGAAAAATACATCCATTTAAGGCTTATTAACATGAATTTAGACCTAAAAAAATCATTTGGAATGATAAAATATCCTAAAATATGCAATTTTGCTCCTATAACATGCTTGACCACCCATTCCTTATAGCCCTAAATATTGGTCAAGATCCTTATCTAGAATAATTTAAGACCACTTTAGAAATATGATCACATTTTTTATTACCCTCTATCCCCTTACATCTCCATAAAAAATTTCATGATCCAAATCCAAGTGTAAGTACAACTTTTCTATCATTTCTCTTTCCAATTAGGCTTCTTAAGCCTAGAAAGAGAAATTTAGCCCAAATGACCACCCACACATGTGAAAATATCCAAAAGTTTTTTATTAACTTTACCTATCCTAATACCATCGTTCATTCTAGATTTAAATTTTTGGAATGTCATGTAGATGGGAAAACCATGAAATGGTCATTTGCAAGCCTAAATGCCTTTACATGCTTGAGGTGTTGTTTGAGAGGTTTTTAAAAAAAATTAGGTTATTATTCTTGAATTTTACCTTATAAGACTTTTATGACCCTTATATAACTAAAAAAAATTATATTTAAGTCCTTCATGGTAGTCTCAAGCCTTCACCATGGCTTTCTGGCTTGCAAAACTAAGTTTTCTCACCTATTGAGATGGTGGTCATCTTGCAGGGGTTGTGTAACAAATTGATTATATTTTATAACATTTTTTATTGTCATGAAACCTCTATAAATTCCCCATAAATCTCTTTACATGGTTTTTTTTCACTCCATAGTCTACCCCCTCACAAACAGGCCAAAAATTGCATCTTTTGCCTTATACCATATGATAATGTACCTGTACCTCTAAAAAATATCTAAAAATTAATATCAAGAGAGTTTTTATAATAATTATGGTCATTTTTAAATAAAAATATTTCATTTTATGGAATTATAAGTCATATCTTTCCAATCTAGTTAGTTGAAGGGTTTTAGGAGGGTTTTATGGGGTTCATGTTCTTAAAAATGGTTTGTAAAGGAAAGGGGTCATTAAAAAAAAATAATAATAATAATTTGTGTTATTTTTACCCCTATAACATATCCTATGGTCTTTATTTCCTATGCATCTTCTCATGAAATTTTTGAGAAAACAAAATGACCTCCTAGGCCCCTCCTCAAGTAAAATAGGGTTCCTTGTATTCTAACTGATTGTTCATGTAGATTTAAAGCTTAAGGAAAAAAATAATGGAATTAATTTCTGTAATATTACTGCCTAAAAAATATCATACAACCTCAAGTTACCATGCTAAATATACAACAAGATCTAAGCTCTTCAAAAAATTTACTCGGGCTAGTGACTGTATGTGTTAAGGTTGAGAATGACCACTTGGAGTATGATACCCTCATAACTTACTTTACATAAAAATATATACCATAAAAATGTTTTATATGTTTCATTAAATTATCCATGGTGATTTTATCTAATCATTTACTATAAAATTTTTCTAAAACCTTGAATTCTCACATTGAGGGTTTTTAACAATTTGAGCATTGTTACCCCTAGAGGTCAGTTCTGAGTTTATCTCCATTTGAGTTAGATTAAAAAAATGATTTAGTTATAATTTTATACACAATTTTCACTAGTTTCATACATCCAATCTCAATGATACAAACACTCTTCTCAATTAAACTTGTGAATGGGCTTGTAGGGTTCTAAGAGATTGTGATAGAAAATTGTATTCTTCCATTTAGATCATGATTTTCATGGGAATTTCAATAGAAATATATTCCACTCACTCTAAAATCTCATTAATATCCATATTAATAAAACTCATTTACTTTACCTTCATGACCCCAATCCATAACATTGAATTTCACTCTTATTTTAGACTTCTTGTAGAACTATGTTGACTATAGGTGTAGATTTTTGTTTCTTTAGCTTATATGTGAAGGAAAAGGGTACATAATACATTAAATAGGTCTATAAAATTGATCCAAAACATATTATTACATTTTAAAATCATCCACAAACCCCTCACTACACCTTCTTACACAAAACTCCTCATAACTTATCATCTGCTAGTTGACTGTGTTATTGTTTAACTATTGGCTGAACTAGTCCTATGGACATACTACAAGATAACTCTTTATTTATCACTAATAATATTTTATATTAAATTTATAATACTATATTCATCCATAATACTCAAATAATTCAACTATTCACCTTGACACTTATTTCCCTTGGCTTCCCTCATGACCCCTATTCACATCCTCAATCGTGTCCTTGACTACCTACAAGCATATAATGGTTATAGGTGTATACTTTGTGTTTCCTAGTTTTAGTTTGAGAAATAGATATAATTAGGTGAAAAATTCATTTAAATAGGTATATTACATGTTTAATACTTATTAAATACCTTTAAAATCACATCAAACTCCTCATTGAGCCTTTCTCACACTCAAACTTATCATGCACTTAGTACACATGCAGGTTGACTTTGTTATCACCCATCTTGGTTGTAGGTTCCTTTCAAGTCTTGACTATAGATATAGGATGTAATCATGATTTATAATATTCTTCATGACCTATTTTATCTTTATAAACTCCTAAATATTGACTAGTTATTCAGTGAAACCCTAACTCATCATGGCACTCCTCCATCCTCCTTTACTATCATTTAAAACTTAGTTTGGCTCCCCTTAAGCTGGTTATAGGTCACTATTTTGGAGTTTTTGTATTAAGGGTAAAATATGGAAACAATAAATACTTTAATATTTATTCAACATACTTATATCACCACTATGACACCTCATCAATAAATGACAATTCAACTTCCTCATTTGACATACATCCTTTCGCAAGTGACCATACATAGACCACTCTTATTGACTATGGTTGTAGCTTCACAATTAAATTTTAATTCTCTATCCATTTAAAATCCTTTGGTATTTAATATTCACTCTTTTAACAATCAAATCATCCATCTTAGCAAGTTCTTGACCTTGGAAACAAGTTCATCTTCTATAGAAAACTTGGTTGTGCCTTGTTAAGATGTAAGTACATATTAGTGCTTATATGGATTGTAGGTGTTAAAATTAAATCCACCTAATTCCATGATACCAAAATGCCATGATATACATTTATATCATCTGAAACTATTAATGTCAACCCTTTCTCTCAATGACCCTCATATTCATTATGTTTACTTGAACAATATAACCTATTATGGATGACTATTGTAGGTGGTAATTAGCTCACTTTTAGGCATTTATACAGACTATAAGAAGAATAGGTGACATGGATGGTGATATTAAAAAAATTATACAAAACCATTTAATTAGTTAAGGTCACCTTTCATAAAATTTAAGATGCATTAAAGAGCTTGATAAACATGGAGACCAACATTTGGTATTTACCTTAAAAAATTCTAACTTACCTTAAACTCTACTAAATAGTGTTTTAAGGAGGTTTTCTTGTATGGCCTTGATGTACCTTGGTATCCTTGTGAGAATAATAATTAGTTTAAATAACCTATATCACCTTTAAAAACTCATCTAACCCCTTCACAAAACATTTACAAAGACATCAAGTCCCTTGGAGGTCTCTAAGATTAGTAATAGTCATATGCAGTCCTTTAGTGTTATTCAGGTATTAGACACTCCAAAGAGATAATTCATTTTCATAGTTCCACTAGTCATCTTTAATACCTCATGAACATTTGGAAATAAATTTATTACTTTTAATCAAACTTCCTTGTTCTCATGACTTTTCTCAGTTCCAATCATTTGCCATCATGTCCATCTATCATGTTCATTAGGCCTACAAGTGAGATTTTGAGCTCAAGGAGCAGTCTTAAGACCATCCATGGAATTTTTTCCCAAGGTGAATCAATAATTTATAAAAAATTAAAATTAACTCAATGCCCACTCCCTAATATCATGTTGACCTCACTGAGATGCTCGTATACATTAGAATCTCATTAGACCTATAACTATTCATTGTGAAAGGATGTATCTCTCTTAAGATACCTCAAGGAAGACCTTATTAAAGGTGAATGTACCTAAAAATTTTGATTTTATTAATTTTTATTGTACCTAAAACATGATCTTTAAAACTCTTGAAAGTGAATACACTCAATTACATATCAATCATGCTTAAAAACTACCAAATCTCAAGTTCAAGACAAGAAACCAATTTCTTATCAAAAGACTCCTTATAAAGGAAAATTTTATGATGATTACATCATTAAAAACTTACTATTTTAACTTTAAATCATCACCCTAAAACTATTTTTATCCAAAAATCTTTGAAGTGAAGAAATGGAGATAAACTTGGACCCTGTCTGGATGACTAGGTCATAGTGACCCCCTTACACTCTTAGTGATAATTTATAAATATGGGGAGATGGATATTAAAAAAAATTATAATAAATTGAATTTAATTATTTTCCATATCATTTACCAAGATATTTGGACTTGAATCTCTCTCTCCTACTTATATTGAGTAAAAATTGATGGCCTTCCTACAGCTGCCAAGGAGGTCGATATGGGAGATAAGTTAGTTTTATTCTTTTTGACACATAAAAATTCCTCAAAAATATTTATTTTACTTTATAATAGACAAATTAGGTCCTTAATATCCATTAATGTTAATTTTACCTTGGATAACTATACGAATAGCCTCAAAATAGGACTTTTTGGCACTAAAATTGTTAGAATCACTTGAGAATCCTAATGAAACTAATTCAAAATATATACATGGTAACTTTTCATGACTAAAAAAGTACACCATGACATTAAAATAAAATTTTCAAGTGGTATGGGTGATATTTTGACCTGTGAGGTCAAACTTATCAACATAAACAATTAATGTTTTAACTCAATTACCAGTTTCAATGCCTACATCAACATAGGTGGTAATTTCATCCTCTTTGGTGACTTATCAAGTATTAAATTTAAATCCCAATGTTTATAATATATAAAATCTTCTCCAAGTTATCAAATATTTATAATCTAAGGTTACCAACATTGAAAAAAATGTTCTAAAATCAACCCATGTTATTGATTCACAATATGTATTACATAATCCTCTAGCACCTAAGATATCTTTGCACCCTCTGACAACTAGAAATTTTACACCCAAATTCACATTTTATAATGGAAAATATTATCTTTAATATCATTTCTTATATTTATATGTAGCATGACTTAATTATGCTTCAAATGATAAACACACACATACACATCATTTTCATACTAAACATATTGGGGCAACTTGTCTTTCCCATTGTTCAGCCTTTGCAGCATTTTATGATGCCCATAATTAATCTTATCCATAATTTTTTGGCATCTCATGATGCCTACCCTTTATATTTATGTCTCTTAATAGTTCATACTTTTCATGTAGTCCTCATTAAGAACCTTTTATTGCATTATTATCATCACCACATTGAAATTCAAGAAACATTTTGAGACATATATGCTCATCTTTGATATATACATTATCATAGGATTTTATTGCCAGTTCCATCTCATGTATATTTGATTCTTATACATCTTATTTCATATAGCATCATTTTTAACACCAATGTTTCCTTTTTGGTTCTTTGATTTTATTTCATTTAATTTACACCATTATTTCCTTTTTGATACTTTGGTAGTACTTACTTTTGACCTTTTTTATATTATATATCTTAGGTATCACCTTCAAATTTTTATTATTATTACATTCATTACGTATTCATTAATTTTTTTCCTTATTTTCTTTGCGATCCTTCATCTACCATTTATTTTCCCCCTCTTTTGGGATGACTATTTACTTTCCACCTCTTTTGGAATGACTATTTGATTTCCCACTCACCCCCCTCCCCCTCTTTTGGGATGATTAATTAATTTTCCCTTTTTTTGGGATGATTACTTTCGCATATTGCTTTTACTATATCCCTTTTAGGTTATTATGGCTTACCTATTGACATGAATATCATAGCATAGCCCCATCCTTTTTGAAGCACTATTTCCTTCATTATGGCCAACTATGAGCATATTATTTATTGTATTTATTACATGGATGGATCTTCCACTATCCCTATTTTATCCCTTCTTTCATTTCACTTGATGCACACATAGTTTAGTTTTGATATTCCACTCTTTCACATGGGTAAGTCTATGAGTTTATAGACACCATGGTCTTTAGAATATTCTCTCTATTGGTTGAGCATAAACTCTCTTATGATATTCATCTTTAGAACCCATGATTGGTTTTTATAAATCCATATAGAGAAAGAAACATATAAAAATCCAAAAACATTAAAATCCATATCATAATAAAAGGAAAAAATTAAAATTCACTTACAACATAAAATTTAGATCACACCAAAATATGGCACATATCTTATCTTAATTAAATCTCAAACACCACAGTTGTCCTTATGATAGAGCCTAGATCAATTGGGGTGTGGTAGGCTAGTAGACTAGGGTAGGAAGTCTTATATCATTTATCTTCTTAAATTTTATTACCACTTATATTCTCACATAAGTACCCAATCTTCATAGTATACCAATATCTCTATGTACTTCTTAGCCTTGATGGGAATGATATATGTACTTCACCTTTTATCAAAAACTTTGGGTTCACTAGTTAGATTATCCTTGGCATTTTATGTCAATCATTCTTATCCTTTCCCACTTGTCTACTATGTCTCATTACCACTAAGGATTTTTACATCACCCAAGTGGCATCTCATATTATTTATTCACATCATATTTTTCTTGATATCCCCTTGATGGTTGTTATTTTTAGTTGATTACATCATCTAACTTACGCCTCTTGGCTTTTAGTTTGTGAGTTATATTGTAAGACCTCAAATAGGACCATGTCTTCCTTATAAACACCCACCATAATTTTATTTGCATACCATCTCATTTACATCCTTATCATGTCTTTAGGTGGTTTTAGTTTCCCACACCACATTTTAGAGAAAGCAATAAGTTTGAGTTGTCATGCTTTAGAGATTTTGATTTTCATTCATCCATCATGTTTTTTTTTATATGTATGGACTTAAATTATCTTAAATAATAAATTTTACATAGTTACATGTTTTTATTTATATTTGACTTGACATGCTTGTCTTACATTGTGAATTATATATTCATTTTGACTCATTTTTGTTTTCTTCATGATTGATTTGACATGCTTTTCTTACATGAGATTACATTCATTTACATACATATCTTTGTTTTATTTGTTTTGAATTGATATTTCACTTTAAAAAATTTACATGATTTAGTATGTTCTAAATTAATTTTTTCATTAAATGATTCATCTTTTGGTTCTAACCAAGCCTTTATAATCCTAACTTGCCAATTTTCCAAGTAATTTAATCAGTTTTGAGAGTTACTCAATTCTAATTTTACCATCTTGTGTACACACACATTACTTTTGTTTTTATCCTTATATCCATAGGGTTTATAAAATTTATGTACTTCACCCTCCATGATCAATACTATGATATTTTCATGTAGTCATTTAGTAGAAAAGTAAGTAATAGTATGTAGATGGTCCTTTCTGTTACTTTTAACATTTATTTCCATACTTCATTTGATTTATTTCATTTTTTTTTATTTCTATGTTCTTTCCAAAATAATCATCCCATGTTACACTATTGTGACACGTGATTAACTTTTAGTGGGGCATATGTATGCACAAAACATTTTTCACTTTATCATTTATTAACACTTTCTCTTGAAATAACTTGTCGAGCTTCAATCTCCTTAAGTGTACACCTTAAAGGGTGCACTGGGAAAGGAATGGGTCAGTATTTGGTGATTTATGAGATATTTTGTTACCTATGTCATGTTCATATCATTCTTATTTCTAATTTAGCTTCCTTAAACCTACCTTCCTTCCTACCTCCTTCCATCCTATTCCACACAATTTTACTAGTTTCATCAATTCCTATGGCATCAATCAAGATGATTCCATCTATTTAATGTATATTCCCTCCCTACACTATGTTGGACTATCCAATGTAGTTCTAATTATGTCTTTTTGGATTTTGTGTTACTTCAATTTGGCTACTGTAGTTCAATATTAGTTAACTCCACATAATTACATGGATCTAGCTAATGTCATTTACTTCAGTTGATTTTAGGTATTTGACCACTATATATACAAGAAATATTTCATTCTAAATATATGCATATATTATTTCATGCTTATCTATTATTATTTTACTCACATGTCTACCCTACATCGCATTTGGAGGAGTCATAGGTAGAATCTTGTCTTGAAGATATCTTGTCTTGTATAAGTCTTGGAGATTTTTTAGAAGCTCCTTAGTTGGATTAGAGTATATTTTATATATTTTTAGGTATTCAAAACCACAAAAATATCTTTCAAAACACTATTGTCCAATGGGAAGATTTAGGCTTGATATATCTCCATCAAGGTAAGTATTTATAACCTTATGCTCTTTCCTTTACATCATTTAGTAGATAGATGTTACTTTTTATTTAGAAAATAAATATGTGTGTGTACTTTCTTAAGCTTTATCTGCATTTATACTTAGTGTGTCTATATGATTACTTTTAATTTCTATTTATCCATTATTAGGTAACCTAGACCCATATTTTTTACCATGTCTCCTTACCCATTTTAATTATTCTAATCCTTCCCCCTTTATTTTGCTTTACTTGCACAAATAATTACATTACCTTTTGTAATCCTTTACTCTTATCATTGTAGGTCTAGTTAGAGACATTCCCTTATTTCATAGGCATAAAGTAATTGGAACCCTTTCCTTTGACATTAGTGAGTAAGTGCCCCTCTTTTTAGGTTTGTGTATCTACATTTGGTCATGACTTAAACATTATGTATCATGAGTATTTTTATTAACCTTATCTAAGTTTGTATCTCTTGATATAGGATAGTTGGAGGCTAATCCTATCTTGTGTATATAGAGAAGGTTCAAACCTAGCCTATCTATATATTTTTTATAATCTTAAAAGGAAAGAACCATCACCATTAGAGGATTAAGCTTGAAAGTGTCAAAAGATAATATTACTACATTTACAGGAATGACCACTGATGGGTTGAAAAAAATTTAATGGTGGGAGAAGGAATAATGAGGAAATTCAAATATTTTTCAAGGAGAATGAATGGGTTCATAAAGTGGAATATGTAATTTTTTAAGATTATTTACATATGCAGTGGGGAGATATATGTTTTCAAATCATGAAATATGTTACTTTAGAGGGAAGATTCATAAATTTATTTTCCTCTCATTTCCCCTTTTTTAATCATTTTAGGCACAAAAACATTATGAGTTTGCCTTTATTCCTATTAATTTCATTGGAACACTATATGGTTAAATATAAAAACATGAAAATAGATATACATGTTCATTAAGATCTTATCTCTCTTCTTATTCAAATAGGTCAACCTTGTATTCCTCCCAATGTGGCTAACACTATAAATTTAGATATATGGCACAAAATTTGGATGATAATGAAACCCTAGCTTAGATCTCTAGGGAATTCAAATATTTTAGACTTATGGTGGTAAACCATCCATTAAAAATTTCTTATTTCCCTAAGGTAGACCTTATTTCTAATTTTAATAAGAATAAATTGGTGGAGGCTTCCCCTAATCAAGCAACTGAGATGGAATTATGTAGCCACTTTGCTTTCAATCACCCTTTGCTTTCCCTTGTTTTTATCCCTACTTATTTTATTAAGATGGAGACTCTAAATCATGATGATAATATCAGAGTTAAAGTTGTTAAATAATAAAAATCCATGAACATTTAGTTGGGAATAATTAAGTGTCTCATTAATGAAAATAAGAAGTTGGACAAGGATATAATGATTATAGAATCTAATAGATGAGGAGAGGAATGAAAAGATGAAATGAACTCAAGAAATACATAACCAAGTTTATAAATATTAACCATTTTATACCCTTAGGCCTATAATGGGATCAAAATAAGCCCTATGAGCCCTAGTCCACCATAAGACCTCATGGTTGTCACATCCCTTGGTGAATTAGGACAATCCAAAGCATGGTCACTAGTTATGATTTCAAATGTAGTAGGTCCACTATCTATTCATGTTATGAAACACATAGTGATTATCTTTATTCCATGTTTCATTTTGTGTCAAGTACCCTCATATTTTTTGATAATGTATGGAGGTCCACAATAGTCTTTGAAGTAACAATTCAAAATTCCAAAGGTAGAGATGATTGAATGATGCAACTAATGAGTCATCATGAACCCTTCTAGTGCATGCAAGATATGTAAGGTATGGTTTAATTAAAAGCTCTTAATAATATTATTAAGGTGTATGGGGAACTAATTAAATCCCTTATCAAGTACTAAGGTCTTTTAATATGTATTGAAATGATATTCATTTAGAGTCTCCTCTTAAAGTCATGTATATGGTCTAAAAGAGAGATATTTGACCTTAGTGTGACACCACTTAACCTTGAAATGCCACTAGAATCACATTTCACACCTTTAAGATCATTTATAAACCCCATTAGGATATACCCAAGTGTTTCATACACTAATGATCCCCTTTTCACAAAAAATCAACACCTAATTACCACTAAATGGGCTCCACCCATGCTAAAATGTGCCTTTTCAACTTCACCAATTCATACCATGAGATTTCATACATCACCTCACTTTGATTTTCCCTTCTACCTAATAATAATGGATTATGGTCTAAAATAATAGAAAACATAGGGATTTATAGGTTTTAAGAGTTTTCTAAGTGGTACAGATATATTTATTGTGTATTGGCTCAGGTGAAGTCAAGGTCCTGAAGGTAGAGATCACTAATCATGTGTGGAAGAAATTAGAGTCTTTCAGTGCTTGAGGAGCCCAAAACCAATTCATCTTCACCATTGAGCTCATTGGTAAGCTTGGAGATCACTTTAGGTTTATTCTCAATCCGTACAAAGGAGAGAGAAAGAGGGTGCAAGCTCTTGGCCATAGAAAATAAACTTGGTCACCTTCTAATCATGGGAATTGGTTGTATGTTTAATCCATTGAGCTCTATGAATATTTATTAAGAAGTTAAGTGATCTAGTTACCACCCTCATCTATAAAAGGTAAAATAAAGAGGATGATTTCATTTAATTTATGGTCTATTTGATCAAAATGATGATTATCACTAGTTTCTCAAGTCTTACAAATACTTTTCATAGCCTCTTCAACATTTGGATCACATTTGTGGGCATAAAGAGGTAAGAAGCATCCAAACTACCAATATTTGTAGTCTACATGTAAGGTTGCAATAGTGAGCATCACTATTTAGTATATATACCTAAAGGTGAATAGTATTTAAGGTTAAATAAAATGTATTCAAGTTATTAATGCCTATTTGGTTTAGGATTTGGGTATGCATATAGACCTATAACTCTCTCATGGTGCCTATGAGTGAAGATTGCCTACATGTCTAAGTTTCATTGCATAAGAAGATAGTATACTAAATAATGGTGGCTTGAGAAAACATAGTGAAACTCATCATGGATTGTCAAATTCATGCTTATATATATTCTTCTTACAAGGTTCTCAATATTCACCATAACCTCTATAGGCTTAGATACTACCAATCTCCCTCAAACACCTTCACAATTCTTTTAGCTAAAGTTAAGGTTATTTAGCAAAGGTTAAAGATTTTTGGGAAGTCCTAAGTTTCATTTTTTTACTATGTATACCTTTTCATGGCCTCTAAAGTATCATGTTTTTTTAAGTATATGCATATAGGTGTCTAATGTTCCTATATATTATCTTATGTGCTCACAGTTCTTCTAAATCCATAAAATAACCTTTTCCATTTGATAATCTTTACACTATCATTCCACCTATGTTAAAATCCCTAAACTCCATTTTCAAACTCTATATAACTCCACTATCATCACCCATAGTCCATCTACCCCACTTGCAAAGTACAAGACATGGGATCAATGCATAAATACTCCTTAGGGATTTTAAAAATCATCAAGTCATGAAAAATGATCCATATAGCCATAAACCATGTTAAAGGAGAAAATAGCTACCTACAAGAAATCATATGGACCTACCTTGGTAAAGTCTTCCAAAGTTACCAGATATAAATCAGCTATGTGTAAATAATAGAAGGATATGACTGAGAACATACATGCCTTATATATATGGGTTGGAACATAATATATCCATGGGGGCCTTAAGTATACTATGGATCTCTCTCTCTACTCAAAAATGTTTTTATAAACACCTAGATCAATCAACATACATGAACTAGTGCCTACAATAATGATGATAAGTCTTGAGGTTTACATCCTACCCTGAGTATAAGACAATATATGCATGTAAAACTAAAATATACAAATTGAGATAAAAGGTAAATCATGTAGGTCATCTCACCAAAGGTAGAGAAGTCTATAGAAGTGAATTTAGACTATGTGATACTCACATAGTCAGTTAGGGTTGCCAAGAATGAAAAGGTGCCAAGGTAAAGAGATTGATAGTACCCATAACATGTGGATGTGAATTATAAAACATAAAAATCATAACAAAACCCAATTCTTCATAGGATGTTGACATTAGTCTAAGAGAAGTTACCTATTATGAAGTCACATAATCAGTTCAACATAGGCCTCATGTGTGACTATGTAAGTGAAACATGTTGAAAGATTTGGTTTAAGAGCCTTAGGTTTATGGTCATGAATTTAAACATGATTAATGAACCCTAAACACAATCTTATAAGGATATAAAATCACTATTCAGATTTTTTGGGTGAATATTTTGTCGACCAACTAACTGGCATTTAAAATAGTTCCTATCACCACAGCATAGGGAGATTGGTCATCAAGATGTGCAGGTTTACTACATCACTAGGGGACAAATCTCTCCTCTCATCAAGGGGAGGTTACTTGTTAAATATGTAGAGCTATATACAATATAAATAAGCAAAAAGTAAGACATAGGGGTGGGACAAACCATCCATCTCTCTTCTTTCAAAGATGATGCACACAGACAAAGGAGAAAATCCTAGCTATAAATGTTGAAGGCACTTCTCTTCTTTTAGAAGTGTCCTTATAGGAAATAGTAGGAGTTTCTTTTAGGTAGTGAAATAACTAGTGATCAAAAGGGGCATAGTAATAGCAGGATGAAACAGAGTGCAAAGTCTCCACCTCAACTACCCAAAGAGTATATCACAAAGGATAATGGGGGCACAAAGTTACCCCATAATCCTCAACACAAAAAGAAAAGGAAAACACAGACTAAAATCAATTATGAAAGCACAAAGTCTTCCCATAATTGGTTTTAGGACACTTCCCTATTACCTTCACTAATTATGTGCACCAAATTAAATGAATAAGGACACCTTCAGATGACACAAGTCCAAACAGCACAAAGTCTGGAAAAACCTACTTTCTCATTCAAATAATAAGGAAAATGAAATTACAACCTAAGCTCAAAGTCTCAGTCTTCCTCTTTCAAATTGGGTAGAGTTTCACTCTTGTAAAATGAAAGTCTCTTTATAATAACTGAGAGATTACAATATATAGCACTCCAAGAAAGACTTGGGTGCTTGTTTTCCATAGAACGGCCCATGCTATGCCTTCAATGCCTTGAATGCATTTCCAAGTTTGTCAAAGGACTGCATTGAAAATAGGGAAGTTGTCTTAACTATGGCATGTCATTTCATCCCCTATGTCTTCTCCCGAGTCTAGATCATCTGGTCTGTCCCCTCTGATATATGCACAGCTGTCCATTTGTCTTTACTTCATGGAAGGAAAAAATAGGCCATGTCTTTAAATTGCAAGCCAAAATACCTACTTAGTGGACTATTCCACCTACTAAAATTACTTCTACACAGACATTTCAGGCTTTTCCCTCTTTCTACTTTTGTCTTTTCTAGCTTTGTCTCTTCCTACTATGATTTGAGCTATCGGGCTATCTTTTCAGCTAGTCACTTGGTTCTTCCTTCAAGTTTTGTGCTTCATTTGAATTTCAATAGATATTCCCTTACCTTAAATTTGGCATCTATGGTGACATCATTGGTTGACTATTTCAATAGTTTGGGCAGCCTTCTCGACTCCTTGGTTCAATCACTTTCTTCCTTCAAGCACTTTATTGGTTCAATCACTTTCCTACTCCTTGGTTGAACCATCACTTTCATTTGAACTTGCCTTTGGAATCATCCATGTTGCTTCTCTCTTTAATTGAGGCCGCCTTTGAACTTTTGAACCATGTTAAACCATTAAACTTTGAACTCTTTCGATTCAAAGTTTAATCAGTTCATTGGTTTATTTTGTGTCTCACTCAAACACTGCTTCCTTTATCTTTCTAAGCTTTGGTTAAACCTTTGAACCTTGAACCCATTGAACTTTTGAACCAAAGTGGTTCAAAGCTCAATGGTTTAATGCCTTTGTCCTTTATCATTTTCCAATTGAACTCTTTTGATTGAACCGAGGCGTTGAACCAATCCTGGAAATGACTGAGTGTTAGAAGCTTGTTCTTTTGACTAAACTCACCTGTAGAAGCTTTTTCTAAACCTGTTGAACTAATGAATCCCTTCATGGAAAAAGCTTAAAAATTAGGAATTTGAAAGCTCAGAATAAATTTTGAGAAAGGAAGAGAGAAATTTTGGTCCGATGAAACAAAATAGTCCATAGGTTGTCCGAAAAATGTCACTCATTTTTTAGGGACAACAACTAGCTCCAATTAAGGAACGTCCTTCAGTTGAAAACTTGGAACAGCTGAGGGGAGTAGAAACCAGAATCTCTAGTGCCTTGAAGTGTGCCATTGGGCTATGGAGTCATGCTACCCAAGAAGAAAAGCTCCAAAAAATGAAAATGAAAAGCACAAAATAGAAGTAAAGACTTTATAAATATACAAATATATAGGTGAATTTATTTGGTACTTCAAGAATTGAAGTACCTCAGATGATACCCCTTGAGAGGTAATGAAAATGGCCTTCTATCCTGATAAACCAGTAAGAAGCCATTTTGCCCCTAGAATCAGTGATGGGTGAATGGAACTCTCCACTAGGAATTCAATCTCTTGTGTCTTCCTCTTGGTTCTCTTCTCTTGATGCCCCTTGGCAAGACTTGCTTTCTAGTCTGAGAACCATAAATCTTGGTTCTCCTACAGAGTCCCTTTTTTTGATTCTGATGGGTAATAGCCTGGTCTATTACCATAATTTGTTGTTCTGATAGTTCAATCTAGCACATGTCTTGATTGTCCCCTTCAAACAACTGGTAGACCACCAACTCGGCATCTCCTTTGTCTTGAGTAGCTCCCCATTTGAGTAACAGAGATTCATACTCGATAGTGTTGTTGGTTTTGCTGAACTGTAACTCATGTAAAGAAGGAAGAATATCTCCCTTAGGAGATATCAACACCAACTTGGCCCCAACACCTATAGAGGAATTATTACCATCCATTTCTTGGATCCAAACATCACTATAAATGGATCTTCTATCAGATTTCTCTTCATTAGAGATGGAAGACCCTTTTTCATTTTACTACACCCTACCAATCCTTCTGATGCTTAGTTTTAATCAATTCTTGGATCACCACCTACCAAAATTTCATCTCCAGGAACATGGACATCCTCTATGGTCAAGAAGTAATCACCCTTGATTGAAAAACTCAAACAAAATTTGAGCTTTAGGGGCTGACGTTTAGGTCTTGACATCTTGTACCAACTTGTCCAACTGATCGGGGTTGGACTACAGGACTTCAAATTTAGTCATTTGACTTTTGGTATTTTTGACATGATTAGTTATGTCAAATGACTGAATTGGACTAGGCACAGAGGATGGGAGTTCATCCTTTTGGTTTTTGGGAGGAGTGGGAGGACTAATCTGCAATTTTGAAGTAGAAGGTGTAGAGATGTTCAATGTACTTACTTCTATAGTAACTACCGATCCTTTGGCTAGAGAGGTAGAGTGGTTCCCTGCTTAGCAATTGAAATTGTTGATTGAGGTTGCTCCTCTATCTTTTCCTTATCAGCTTCTTAGGCTGAGTGGTTCTTGGACTCAGTGAACACTGCGCATGATCCCTCAGTTGCTTCACCTTTACTTCTAGGTTCATCATGGTAACTCAAGAAACCAATGTGGGAGTCACCAGCTAACTCTTCTTGATCCTCCCTGAAGAGGTTAGCATCATTTTCTTGATTAAACTTAGGTTGGAAAGAGAAGTCATGCTCTGTTTCTAAATATCCAATTATTGAGTTAGTTGGAGGTGTTTCAATGGCCAAGTTCCTCTGTGGGGGAGGAAGATGATTTGGCTACCCTTAAATGCTGGTAGCGTTGCCTTGGTATGCCTAATTCTAAAATGTCCTCCTTGGGGCATCCTGATGAGGAGTAGAAAACATACCTTGGGCCATTTGTCTTCTGAGGGCCAACACTTCATTTGCTAACTTCTGTACCATTGGATCAGTGGTGGCTACAGGTGAGTTATCAGAAGATGAGGAATATGCACCTCTGTTTAAATCTCTTCTTATCTTTCTAGCCAAGATAAGGTCATCTTCTACCTCAGTAGCCAAGTCTTGAGCTTTAGCAAGGTCTATCTAGCCAGCACACCTTAGTAGAAAACTCACTTTAGGTAGTTGTGAGTTGATGAAGAAGCACTTTAGGTTTTCAGGTGTTGGCTGAGCAATGATAGGAATCTGATTCCTCAGCTTGTCAAACCTTTCAATGAAATCCCTCATAGGCTCATGAGGCTCCTTCTTCATCTGCGTGAGCTGGGCTAGAAGGGAATGTGCATCTTCTACTAGTTTGAACCCTGCTTTGAACTTGGCTTTGATTGTGTCCCAGCCAGTCACTGATCCAGTCTACAGATGGTAAAACCAATCTGTAATAGCACCTTGTAGTGTCTCCATAAAAAGCTTGACTTCCATGTCTTCAAATTCCACCCCTATTACACCATAGGCTATGTTGAAAGCTGTAATGTGTTCATTAGGGTGGACTCTTCCATCACCAAAGAATTTAGGGAAATTCTTTCTTAAACTGAGTGGTAGCTCATGCAGGGGTGGAGTTAGATTAAGTGGGCCAAAAGAGTTACCCTAGGGGCCTCAAACTACCATGATGTGATTATGAAAAATGGGGATAACACATCTGGGTGGAATTGCCAGATGGTAGGACAAAAATGGAAAAGAACTGGCCCTACTTCAGCTTAAAGCTTGAGGCTTCAAACTGTGCATTCTTTCCCAGTGACTCTGGTTTTATAGACTAGATAAAGTAATGGAGATGGAGGAAAATGGTAAGGCTATAATGATAATGGGTAAGACATGGAATGGAGTCACCAGACTCTATAATGGATAAGGGTTATAATAATTATGGGTAAGACATAGGTGATGTTTCAATCTGAAACTTGAGGTTCCAAATTGCACAAAATTAATGTGTCCCTAGCAGAGTCACCAAAAACTATTGGGTGAATATTTTGTCGACCAGCTAACTGGCATTCAAAATAGTTCCTATCACCACAACATAGGGAGATTGGTTGTCCAAATGTGTAGTTTTACTACATCACTAGGGGACAAATCTCTCCTCTCATCAAGGGGAGGTTTCCTGTTAAATATGTGGAGCTATATATAATATAAATAAGTAGAAAATAAGACATAAGGGTGGGACAAACCATCCATCTCTCTTCTTTCAAAGATGATGCACACAAACAGAGGAGAAAATCTTGGCTATAAATGTTGAAGGCACTTCTCTTCTTTCAGAAGTGTCCTTATAGGAAACAGTAATAGTTTCTTTTAGGTAGTGAAATAACCAATGATCAAAAGGGGCATAGTAATAGTAGGATGAAACAGAGCACAAAGTCTCCACCTCAACTGCCCAAAGAGTATATCACAAAGGATAATGGGGGCACAAAGTTTCCCCATAATCCTCAACACAAAAAGAAAAGGAAAACATAGACTAAAATCAATTGTGAAAGCGTAAAGTCTTCCCATAGATGGTTTCAGGACACTTCCCTATTACCTTCACTAATTTTGTGCACCAAATTAAATGAATAAGGACACCTTTAGATGACACAAGTCAGAACAACACAAAGTCTAGAAAAACCTACTTTCTCATTCAAATAATAAGGAAAATGAAATTATGACCTGAGCTCAAAGTCTCAATCTTCTTCTTTCAAAATGGGCAGAGTTTCACTCTTATAAAATTAAAGCCTCCTTTGTAACAATTGAGAGATTATAATATATAGCACTCCAAGAAAGACTTGGGTGCTTGTTTTCCATATAACGGCCCATGCTGTGCATTCAATGCCTTGAATGCATTTCCAAGTTTGTCAAAGGACTGCATTAAAAATAGGGTAGTTGTCTTAACTATGGCATGTCATTTCATCCCATATGTCTTCTCTCAAGTCTGGATCATCTAGTTTATCCCCTCTAACATCTACGCAACTGTCCATTTGTCTTTACTTCATGGAAGGAAAAAATAGGCTACATCCTTAAATTGCAAGCCAAAATACCTACTTAGTGGACTATTCCACCTACTGAAATTACTTATGTGTAGACATTTCAATCTTTTCCCTCTTTCTACTTTTGTCTTTTCTAGATTTATCTCTTCTTGTTGTGATTTGAGCTATTGGGCTATCTTTTCAGCCAATCACTTGGTTCTTCCTTCAAGTTCTGTGCTTTATTTAAATTTTAACAAATATTCCCTTACCTTAAATTTGATGTTTGTGGTGATGTCATTGGTTGACTGTTTCAACAGTTCGGGCGGCCTTCTCAGCTCCTTGGTTCAATCAGTTTCTTGCTTCAATCGCTTTATTGGTTCAATCGCTTTCCTACTCCTTGGTTGAACCATCACTTTCATTTGAACTTGCCTTTGGAATCATCCATGTTGCTTCTCTCTTTGCTTGAGGCTGCCTTTAAACTTTTGAACCATGTTGAACCATTTAACTTTGAACTCTTTCGATTCAAAGTTCAATCAGTTCATTGGTTTATTCTATGTCTCGCTCAAACACTACTTCCTTTATCTTTCTAAGCTGTGGTTGAACCTTTAAACCTTGAACCTGTTGAACTTTTGAACCAAAGTGGTTCAAAGCTCAATGGTTTAATGCCTTTGTCCTTTATCATTTGCCAATTGAACTCTTTTGATTGAACTAAGGTGTTGAACCAATCCTAGAAATGATTGAGTGTTAGAAGCTTGTTCTTTTGACTGAACTCACCTACAAAAGCTTTTTTTAACCTGTTGAGCCAATGAATCCCTTCATAGAAAAATCTTAAAAATGAGGAATTTGAAAGCTCAGAACAAATTTTGAGAAAGGAAGAGAGAAATTTTGGTCTAATGAACCAAAATATTTCATAGGTTGTCCTAAAAATGTCACTCATTTTTTGGGGACAACAAGATTGTCATGTCAATTGGTTTAGGCTTATGCGCTAAGTAGTGATGTTTCAAAAAGACCATAAAAGAGAGTATGGGCTAGTAAGTGCTCTGAGAAGATAGATGGGAATATGTGTAGAATGTAGAAAATATATTAAGGAGCTTGTAATGAAATATGGGAACCACAACTTCACCCATAGATGAGTGAAAACCCCAAACACTAGTCTAGGTATATGAGGCCTAAGCCCTTCTCTCAGGTCTAGGAACCTACATCCACCTCAATAGCAAATCCAAACCTCTAAGTACGTTAAATTCAATGTGTTATGTGTGT
The DNA here is from genome assembly GCA_037957365.1 of Torreya grandis. Classification (NCBI taxonomy): domain Eukaryota; kingdom Viridiplantae; phylum Streptophyta; class Pinopsida; order Cupressales; family Taxaceae; genus Torreya; species Torreya grandis. Next base: position 3,173,729 of record JARHVA010001162.1, read on the forward strand.
GAGGATGTTTCAAACATTGGAGAACACATTTGAGGTAGGGGAGTACAACTAGTTAGTTCATGATGTTTTTAGTCCTCTCTTGAGCTCCATTTTCTTGAACAAACATGTCAAACTACATCTTCAAGAACTCATACATTTCACCATAGAGGAACCCAAGCCTAGGGATATTAGGGAAATTTAAGTACCCCTATGGACTCAAAATCCATAAAATAATGAGAGGGGTTGATGTGATAAGTTTGATAAATGAACACTAAGAAGTTAACTTGCTCAAATTGCTTAGAGGAAAGCTCAAGGCACACCTTTCATCACTCTTATCTCCACACACACTTTGCATGGGACCCTAATTTTTTTAGGAGAGATGAAGGTGTTAATGGGATAAAGGTTCATTGTAATAAGATTTGGTTTGTAGATCCATACTTTATGAACCATTATTAAAATGGTGGACCTCCAAAATCTTTCCTAAACCTTGGATAGTACTTGATGAAATTATTATGCCTCCAAATGCATTTATATGGGGTATTTAAGCTATGAAATGGTCCTAAAGGTATCCTCAAGTATTTTTATCACTCAAATGACTTATTTATTATCATGTATAGGGGCTATGTTATACATATCAAGATTGGGAAAGCTAGTTTAAGATTGTAAGAATTGATTTGAGAAGGATTTGCATAAACCATGAGTTTATGAGGAGAGAATGGATCCCAAAGTCCCCAAATATCCTTATATTAGTCACCTAAAAGAGCCTCCATAATTGGTTACCATTATAGATAGTCCTAGGTTTCTAAGTGAGAGATACTATTTAATACCATAAAATGAAAATGGGTTTATGATGCCAACACAGGTACTCTAAGGGCCCTTAGAGGTGATCTTTATATTAGTGGTAGTGAATAGGTTCCTTATAGCTCTAGGTTAAGACCAAAACCTACAAACCCTACATTTATGCTCATTGATCTAGCACCTTCATTAAGATAGTACCACTTAAGAGATAGATAAAAGTAAAAAATAATATTAGAAGACACTTTAAACCTTCATGGGGGAGATCATTAGATTTTTTGAGAGTTATATGTCATTTTGGGTTGCATGGGAGGTGTCATAGCTAGTCATTATGGCCTAAAAACACCTAGAGACTACTCATAATGCATGATTCTCACATGAGAGGAAATTTTACATGTTCATAACTATATGGAACTTTTGCATGGGAGGTGAGGGGATTTTTATACAAGATTTTAGTGAAATTTGTTTAAAGGTTTAGGCCCTAACCTCTATGAACCATTGCTAAGAGTCCTAGTCACTCTTAAACCTCCCTAAACCCCTAATAAGAACCTAACTATAGAGATTTAAGATTAAATGCATCAAAATGCATTGGAACCACTTGAAAAACACTTATATCATATTTTCCACTTATTAGAGGCTTTTTCCAAGGTACTAGTATGTATGAATATTGTAAGGAGACCTCCAAAAACTACAAGTTTTTAGGGTTTTTAGTAGGATATGAAGTGAAAAAGTTGGTAACATGTTCCAAATCATTAGAGGTGTTATTTTGAGGCTTTTTTCACCTCTTTAAATAATGAAGTGTTCACCTACCTACCTATAAGTGCCTCTACCAACCTTCACTAATTACCCAGTCTATAAAAGCTACTCAAGATGGCATAATCATGCAAGAAGGATAAGTTTTCTAGTGTGATATGTTTGGAGGTTCCAATTTATGATGTAAAATTTTGTTTTATATGTGATTCGAGCTTACTCAAATAGTTTTAAGTTCTGTTTCAACTCTCACAATCATCCAAATAGTGAATGGACAAGAGACTAGGCTACTAAACCATAAGGCCTACTTAACCAACAAGTTGAAGGTGATAATGGGAATATAAGGCCATAATATATTTAATGTGACATCATAAAACATATATAACTATCCCTTAAAGTTTCAATATCCATTGCTATGAACATTATGAAGAATTTGGGTAGTTTTTTAACATGGTCAATCTGTAGGTATGGGAAGCCACTTAATCCCTCATGGAAAAGGTGAAAATAAATCTATTTAAATGTTGGTAATTTATGAAATTACAGGTAATTTTATATATTTAGTGTACATGGACTCTTAAAAAGTCAAAATTTACTAAAATTATGCCTCAATGCTTTGAGGAGTTCATTTAAGGTACTGTCAACCAATCAATGCATAAGGGAGTAAAGAAGACTATTGTAACTATTGCATGAACACTATGGAATATTCATGACCATTTATACACCAAGATTCATATATATCTCTTTTATAAAACTTTAAATATTTATGAATTTAGTCCTTTTCTCTCATCCCTTAGCTGGGTGTAGTAAAGCTATACCAAATTGTATCTCGCATCTTAAGAATTATTAGAGAAAAGGATTGTTGTAGACTTCATCATTAGAATTAGTGTGTGTTATGATTGTTGATTTATATAAAAATAATAAGTTTATATTCTTTTTAATTTCATATACATTGTCATTAGTGTGTGTTATGTTATATTTTCATCCTATATAGGTCACGTGAAGTGTTAATAGGTGGTAGTTGTGTTGAAGAGTGAGTTGATTGCTAGTGTCTCCTATAGACCTTAATTATTTTACCTTCAAGTTGTAGACATTATACCTAACCTCCATATTAAATTCTCATGTTTAGGATTATTTCAATAAGTTTCTTTAGTTACTTATCTTTCATTGGATTCACAAAGTGTGTTGGAGATTGGTCAAGAGATGATAAGTGAACATTGGTGTATCACCACCCTTAAAGTAGGTTTTGTTTTCATCTTATCCATTTTCATCCCAATATTATTAGGTCTTAGGAAGGTAATTTAAGTTGGTATATCAGGGGAGATATCCCCATAATATATAGGTTTGGTCTAACTATAAGTAACCCACAAGCTTTAGGCCATTCCCATTTTAGTCCAATTTGAAGTAGAATTGAACAATCTCCTTCAAAGGGTACAACTTGGAGTGATACCATTTTTGGCATGCCTAGTGTGAAAAAATTTCAAGTGACTTGTATCATGCTTTGGCAGCCTTGGAGAACATTTTAAATCTTCAAGTACATTAGTGGCATACCTATAGTCAAGTTACATGCAAAAATTAGTCATAAGGCCTTCTTTTAAAGGTAAGGATATTGATTTTGTTGAGTTATAATTGGAAATTGTTAGGAAGAAGAGATATCCTAGGTTAAATCCCAATCCTACACCCCTTAACTCTCCTAATTCTACCCAAATAAACACTATTGTAAATCCTATACCCCCAATGGCTAGGCCTAAAATGTAAGCCTTTTTTCCTTTCAATGGTGGCAGCCCCTTAAACCTTAGTTAGTTTGATGACATACCTATTATTTCCCTCAAAATCCTTCCCTATTTCATAAGAGATAACTCAACTATCCTTGTAGAACATATTGTAGACATATCCAATTTATGTTTAGTCCATAATATAACCTATGAAAAGGTGTGTATGAGACTATTGGTAAGCTCATTTAAGAGTAAGACAATATAGTGGTATAGATTCCTAGCACTTGCATCCATAAAAACTTTGGATGAGTTTGGGTAACTCTTGTGTAATCACTTTTAATGTAGGAGTGACCATCTCTCCTTGGTGGGACAACTTACCACAATCAAAATAGTCCCCTAAGAACTCATAGTATATTTCAACTGTAAGTTTTTAAAAACTTGGGATAGTATCCCAATAATCATCAACCCCACCCATGATTATTCATTCCTATACTACCTAAGGGCTTTTAATTTTTATTTGGTAGTTATGATAAATTAAATGGGGGGAAACACCTTGCTAGAAGCCTATGGATAGCTATAAGGGTAGAAAATTCCCTAATTCATGCAGGGAAACTCACCCCTAGGCCCCTCATTCCTTTTTTCATAGAAATCCAACACCCTATACCTATCATTTCTCTATTACCAACCCCAACCAATCATGATTAGGTAGATGGTATCCAAGTGGATAGATTAAGAAAGACATAAGGGGTACTTAAGGCCCAAAATAATAATTTAGTAGCCTTGGAAAGGTAGAAAAATCCACCCTATTTGCCTTATCAAGCACCCAACCAAGCCCTTTATCATCCCTATCAATATAATATACCCCCTTATCATCCTAATCAATAAGGCTAACGACATATTACATAAGTAAGGCCTTACAATAGTTATAATCCTAATGCTGCTAGTAGTTCTAGAGACTTGGTTCCAACTTAGAATAATTATGCTCAAGAGGGGAAATGTTATACTCAATGGTGGAAGTCAAATGATATGTAAATGGTTCCAAGTGGAGAGTTATATAAAACATCTTTCATGTAGTAGGGTGTTATTCTTCTATCACATGACAATCTACCTCCCCTATAACACAAGGAAGACCATCCTATTTTACATGGAGACACTCCATTCATAACTCAATTTGAGATTCCAATCCAAAAATATTAAAGTGGGAGAAAGGCACCTTCTAAAAATACCTTTTATAACTTCTAATAATGTGAACACTACTTTTAGCAAGTGCTAGCCAATCAAGGATAGATTGTAGCAAAGGTAGACAATTCAGTTATATCCCATATAAGGGCTAAGAGAAGGGTAGTTGATGATAGTTTGGGACTTGAAAAGTTATATTTTATACCTTATCAAACACCTCAATGGCATTCCACTAAATATTCATCTCATAAGACATCACCAACTCAATAGATGCATGATGGGAAAGGGTAGAATTAGAGGGTCTTTTTATACCTTAGTTTACACAAGTTCTAAGTAATGTTTCTACCCTTAAATTGTAGTCAAAGGAAACCATCCCTAATTTTATAATTGTGGAATAAATTAATATGGCCCATGTTACTCTCCCTATGTGGGATAGTTTTCTTACTGTAGGGCAAAAGGACCTCCTTCAAGAACTCTCCAAACTTCATGTCTTGGATAAACAAGTAGAAAAAGTAAGTATAGTGCTTACTAATTCCAAACAACTTCATGAGTCCAAAGCACATAGGGTATTCAAACTATCTACCCTATACCTTATAGTCATCGTAGGATATTGTCTTGTTCATAATTTCATGTTAGATGGTGGGGTTAGCATCTCTATCATGCCTAAGTCTATAGCTGATAAACTGGTGCTTAAATATGAACCTAATGAAAAGGGAGTTTTATAATTGGATGGGTCTCCTACCAAGAATATGGGTGTTTTTAAGGACCTAAATATAATATTGGTTACTTTTCCTAATTGTACCATATCCCAAGATGTGATGGTGGTTGACCTTCCTCCCTACTTTGCCTTATGCTTATCTAAAGATTTCGCTACTAAAATTAGGGGCTATCTCTCTTTTGATTAGTCCTACATGGTCTTTAGGACTAAGTATGGGATAAAGTTTACCATAATTTCTAAACCTATCTCTAGTTTCCACTTATAACCATATATTCCTAATCTATCAAATGTCAAATTCACTATCTCTGATGAGGATGACTATCCTAATGACCAAGAGCCTATGGAACCACTAGAAGGCATATTAGATTTTCTCCTTGATGAGTGTGTATCAAAAAATCATGGTTATGATCCTTAAAAGACCATTGAAGATGTAGTATTAGGTGTGTATTACATGTATGAAGAGGTATATACCATTCTAGGTCTCATTAACACAAGCCAAGAGTATGAAGGTGTATAGAACTTATTTTTTGATGGGTTAAGATCAAAGAATGGGAGTGGGTTAGGTGTTATTATTATATCCCATTCAAATAAAATGTATTATTCTGACCTAAGGTTTCAATTTAGCTACACTTATAATACGATAGAATGTTAGGCCCTCACTCATGGGGTACATGGGCAAGGAAGAGAGGCATCAAGATTTTGTAAATTAAAAAAGATAGTGAATTAGTGGTGCAACAGGTAAGAGGCCTAAGTTAAATCAATAATCCACTCTTAAAGGCATAAAAACATAGGTTTTGGGACCTCTTGGATTACTTCCAAGCCTTTGACATTCACTCCATACCTAAAAGTTATAATCAACATGTATACCAATTAGCTAACATTAGGTCACAACATGACATAGTTGATGGGGTCAAGGACATTAGAGAATAGTGCCAAATAAAATTGGTGTGTAGGCCCTTAGTCCTTGATAATGATGTGGGTTGTAAATTTTATTAAAGTGATAGGCACATTTCTTTCTTCTTACAACATGAGGCAAAAAACTTCTCAAAGAATCAAGGCAGGCTACAACATCAATATGGAGATCAAATTATCTAGATGAGGACAAAAAAGTTATTGAAGGGATTAGTAAAATTTTAGAGTATATTAAACTATTATTACTATTTGAGGAAGTAAAAGGTAAGCATATTCACCAAATACAAATACTATGAGAAGGTTTTTATATTCAAGGACAAGTTACTCAAGTTAGGGAAAGTGCACACCAAAGAAGATAGAGTAGCCTTCATTACATTGTGCCAAGAATTTGTAGATGTATTTTCATGGTAATATCATGAATTTAAATGGTGTTAACCTAGGTTTTCCAAACATACTATATAATTAGAGGATAATGCCAAACCTGGGAGATAAAAACAAAGGCCAGTCAAACCCAAAATTGAAATCCTTATAAGGAAGGAGTTGACAAAACTTATTGTATCCAATATTATCTTCCCCATTAATAATTCTTAATGGGTGGGAAATATTTTTCCTATGAGGAAGAAGAATGGGGAGTTATGTTTCTGTGTGGATTTTAGAGATCTCAACAAAGTGTCACTAAGAGATCACTACCCTCTACCATTTATGGATCAAATTCTTTAGAGGGTTCAAGGTTCACTAAAGTAATCTTTTATTGATGGATACTTTGGATACAATCAGATATTAGTGAGGGAGGAGGATAGAAACAAAACTACCTTCACAACCAAGTGGATAACTTATGCATACATGAAGATGACCTTTGGGTTGTTCAATGTAAGGGCTACCTTCCAAAAGGAAATGGACGTGGTCTTGCAAGGGATCACAAATTATATGGTGATCATATATCATGATGGCATTACTATGTTTTTAAATGACCCCAAAGATCAGTTGACACATTTGAGGTTAGTGTTTTTCAAGTGTAGGTAGTTTGGGGTCTCTTTAAACCCAAAAAAATGTATATTTGCAATCCATGAGGGTAAACTTCTAGGACATGTTTTATCAAATGATGGCATCTCCATTTACCCTGATAAGATAGAGTCAATTATTTATTTTTCACTTCCCAAACATAATAATGGGTTGTATAGCTTCTTGGGAAAGATCATCTTCATCAGAAGATTCATTCCCAGATTTGTAGAATTGGTGAGGCCACTAAAATGATTAAGAAACATAAGGATTTTTCATGGATCAAATAAGGTAAAATAAGTTTTGAGGCCATAAATCAAGATATTTTCCAATCTCCCACTCTCCTCAACCCTAATTTTACCAAATATTTCTTCATGTATGCCTTCTCCACAAGTGATACTATTTATGTTATGCTCATGTAATAAAACAGTGAAGGACTAGATTATCCCATTGATATCCTCATTAAATCATTGGAAGGGTATGAGCAGAGATATAATTTTTTTTTAAAAACATATTTATTTTCATGAGAGGCCTAAAAAATTTCACACATATGGTGTTTAACAATAAGATTTTTGTGATGGTAGTTCACCCAAGTATACAGGATTTCATACTCAATAGGAACTTGAGTGAGAAGAGGGATAGTTGGGAGACTAAATACATAGATAATGAAATATAGGTGAATTTTACCAAGTTTATAATAGGTATAGGACTTTGTGATCGCCTTGAATCAGATGTTAAGGAAGAGAAAGAGATGGTTTTCATAGTCCAAGACAACTAACACACAATTGCAATCATGACCCCTTCTAGCTAAACCCAAGACATATTAAGTTTCCTAAAAATAAGATAATGTCATATGAGATTAGATAATATAATTAGGACTTAATTTATAATAAATTTCATCCCTTACATATTGGTTTATGGGGTACTCTTTATAAGGACATTGGTGGCATGCTCCCAAGGTATGTAGAGACTAGTCAAGTTAACAAACTATTAGAGCAATTTCAAGATGGGCCTACAAGAGGGAAATTTTCATCCAAGACCATAGCATCCAAGGTCATAATATCAAGATATTTTTTTCCCACTTTATTCATGGACTCAAATTATTGGTTTAGGATGTGTCCCAAATGTGTCATGTTTACCAAAAAGTAAAGACTAGTTGCCATGCCTCTAAAACCCATTCAAGTTGAGTAGCCCTTCATGAAATAGGGATTAGAATTCATAGGTATTATTAATTCATCATATATTTATGGTAATAATTTGTTTTTTATATCTACTAACTACTTTACCAATTGGGTGTAGGTAGCTATACTCAAAGAGGTAAATGAGAATCCAATTTTGGAGTTCTATGATAGCCTTGTGACTAGATTTGGGGTCCCATCCACCATTATATCATACAATGCCTTGGAATTTAGTAGTGAAAATTTGTTTTATTTGGCCCTTAATCATTTCATCTATCTCAAGTTTTCATCCAACTACTTTCCACAAGTAAATGGACTAGCAGAGTCCACTAATAAGAACTTGATTAAGATCATAAAATGGACAATGAAAGATAGTCAAAGGGAGTGGCACACAAAATTAAAGACCACCATGTGGGTAAATATAATTACTCATTATAATTATATTGGTATCTCTCCTTATCTCCTTGTTTATGGTAGAGAATATAAACTACCCATCTCACTTGAGTTTCCATCCTTGGAGCTTACATACCAGCTTGATCTCATGGAGAGTAATGAAATGGAAGTGAGGATGAATAAGTTGAGAGAATTGGAAGAGAAAAGAGATGGTGTCATGTATTCCATGTGGTATAAAAAATACCAATTAAAAATATCATTTGATAATATATCATCATTCAAGACCTTTTAATAAGGTTATATTTTACATAAGTGGGATGAGGACCATGCCAAGCCAGGTAAGCATTCAAAATTTGACAGTCGTTAGAGTGGGTCATACATCATTACCAATTGTAAGGAGATAAATGATTTATAATTTCCATTATTTAGTGGTGATTAATTCACTATCCCTATCAATGTTATTCTTCTCAAGTAATATTATTATAAATACTAAGTCCTCTTGCACATAGTAGCTAGTTTCTTTTCTCTAAGTGTTGTTGCACATGCTTGATAGTTGTTGGTTTGTTCTAATTATTTGTTTATGTGTGTCTTTATTATTTTCCTATATAGTTTTTAGTTTATTGTTGTGTTTGTTTGGTTTTTTAGGTATGAAATGTATTATTCAAATTCATTGTGTAATCAAGGGGTTCTATTTAGCCATGAATGATAAGCAAAGAGAGATTCTAAGTTTTCTTAACTAGCAGACAAGTCAATATAGCTAAGTCACCAAAAATATTGAACACTTTATTCCCTTGGGACTATAAATGGGTAAAAATAATACCTATGAACCCTATTCCACCATAAAACCTCATTGTTTTCACATCTCTTAGTGAATTAATATATTCTAAATCATGGTCATTGGTTATCATTTCAAATACAATAGGTTTATTATCTAGTCATGTTATGAAACACATAGTGGTTATCTCAATTCCATGATTCATTTTGTGTTAAATTTATTCATATTATTTGATCATGTATGGAGGTCCACAATAGGATTTGAATTGGTCTTAATAATTCAAAATGCCAATGGTGGAGATGATTAAATGATGCAACTGATGAGCCACCATGAACCCTTCTAGTGTATGCAAGATATGTAAGGTATGGATTAATTACAATATATTAAGAATGATATGAAGGTTTATGGGGGCCTAATATAATATCTTATCAATTCCTAAGGTATTTTCATATGTATTTAAATGGTATTCATTTGGAGTCTCCTCTTAAAGTCACGTATATGGTCTAAAAGAGAGATATTTGACCTTAATATGGCACCACTTGACCTTTAATGGCTATTAAAATCATATTACATGCCTTAAAGGTCCTTCATTAACCCCATTAGGCCATACCTAAGTGTTTCATACACTGATGATCCCCTTTTCACAAAATTCAACACCTAATTTCCACTAAATGGGCCCCACACATGCTAAAATATGTCTTTTCAACTTCCCTAATTCATACCATGAGTTTTCATACATCACCTGATTCCTATTTTCCTCTTCATGACCATTAATAATTGTGTATGATCTAAAATAAGAGAAAACATAGGTAATTTTTAGGTTTTAGGAGTTTTCTAAGTGGTATAGTTTTATACAATATAAACTGGATCAAGTGGGGTTAGGGGATTATAAAGGGAGTTCACTACTGGCATGTGTGGAAGAACTCAGAGTGTTTCTATGCTTAAAGAGCCAAAAATTGATTCATCTTCCACATCAATCTCATTGGTAGGCTTGGAGAGCACTTTAGGTTTGTGCTTAGTCCATATATAGGAAAGATAAATAAGATCTAAACTCTTGGCTAGAGATAATAAACTTGGTTATTTTCCAATCATGGACATTGGTTTTAGGTTTAGTCCCCTGATCTCTATGAACATTCATTAAGAAGTTACGTGATCTGGTTATCACCCTTATCTACATAGGCCAAAAGAAGGAGGATAATTTATTTGAATTCTAGTCTATTTGTTCAAAATGATGATTATTACTAGTTCCTCAAGTCTTGTAGATAATTTTCACGGCATCCTCAACATTTGGCTTAGATGTGTGGGCATAAAGAGGTTAAAATCATCTAAACTACCAATATCTACAAGCAACTTTATAATGGTGAGAAACACTATTTAGTATATACACCTAAAGTTGAATAGTCTTGAATGTTTAATAAAGTGTCTTGAATTTATTCATGCCTCTTTGGTTTAGGATTTGGATATTCACATAGACCTCTAACTCTCTTATGGTGCCTCCAACTAAAGAATGCCTACATGTCTAAGTTTCATTGCATAGAAAGGCAACATATTGTATAATGGTGGATTCAAAGTTGAGAAAACATAGTAAAACACATCATGAAGTGTTGTATTCACATGTATATATCCTTATTATAAGGTTTTCAAGCTTCACCATAACCCCTATAGTCTTAAATACTACCAATCTACCCTTAAACACCTTCACAATTGTTTTAGTAGTAGTTAAGGTTTTTTGGGAAGTCCTACGTTTCATTTTCTTACTGTGCATGCCTTTTCATGGCCTATAAAGTGTTATGTTTTGTTAAGTATATGTATATAAGTGTCTAAGTTACTTGTATAATATCTTGGTCGTGTGCTCATATTTCATTTCAAGCTACAAAATAATGTATATAATTTGATAATCTTTACACTATCATTGCACCTTTGTTGTAAGACCTGCACTCCATTTTAATATCCATATAACCCCACTATCATCACCCATAATCCATCCACCCCCTTCCAAATTCCAAGTTATGAGATAAAGGCATAAATACTCCTTAGGGTTTTTAAGAACCATCAAATCATGAATAATGAGCCACATAGCCATAAACCCTGTTGAAGGAGTAAATAGCCACCTATAGGAAATTACATGGACCTACCTTGGTAAAGTCCTCCAAAGTCACTATGTATAGATCAACCATGAGCACATAATTGAGAAGGATATGATTTAAAAAATTCTTATCATATATATATATATATGGGTTTTAACATAAGATATTCATGGGGGGCTTAAGTATTATATTGATCTCTCTCTACTCACTCAAAAACTTGTTCTATAAACCCCTAGGTCAATCAACACACATGAACCAATGCCTACAATACTAATGAAAATTATTGAGGTATACATCCTGACCTAACTATAATATAATATATTCACATAAAATGAAAATATATAGACTAAGAGAAAATGTAAATCATGGATGTCATCTCACCAAAGGTAGATAAGTCTATAGGAGTGCATTTGAACTATGTGAAGCTCACATAGTCAATTAGGGTTACAAAGAATGAGAAGATTCCAAGGCAAAGATAATTATAATACATAAAACATGTGGATTTAGAGTCTTATAGATAAAAATCATAACAAACACCAAGGATTCATAGGATGGTGACGCCAGTCTAAGAGTAGTTACCCAGTCTGAAGTTACATACTTAGTTCAACACATGCCTCATGTGTGACTATCTAAGTTAAACCTATTGATAGATTTGATATATGAGCCTTAAGGTTGTGTTAATTATTTTAAACATGATGAATTAAAATTTACCATACCCATATAAGTATCTAAAATGGCTTATCAGATTGTCATGTCAATTGTTTCAAGCCTATACACTAAGTAGTGATGCTTCAGGTAGGCCACAAAAGAGAGTATGGGCTTGTAAGTGGTCTAAAAATATTGATGGGAACATGTTTATAAGGTTTAAAATATATTTATTATGTTTTCATGGCATATGGGAACCACATATTCACCCACAGATGAGTGAAAACCCCAAACACTAGTCTAAGTATATGAGGCCTAAGCCCTTCTCTCAAGTCTAGGACCCTACCTCCACCTCAATAGAAAATCTAGACCTCCAATAAAGTTTAATTAAATTTGGTATGTGTGAGAGGATGTTTAAAACACTTGATAACACATTTTAGGTATGGGAGTTCAATGAGTTAGTTCATGATGGTTTTAGCCCTCCCCTGAGCTCCATTTTCTTGAACAAGCATGTTGAGCTTCATATTAAAGTGCTCATACCTTTCACAATAGAGGGACCCAGGACTAAGGATATTATGGGAAATTTAGTACCCATATGGACTAAAAATAAATAAAATAATTATAGGGGTGGGCTCAATTTTATGAATGAATACTAAGAAGTTAACCTGCTCAAACTGTTCAACAAAAAGCTCAAGGCACAACTTCCAACACTCTTATCTCCACACACACTTTGCATGGGATCTTAAGATTTTTAGGAGAGATTAAGGGTTCAATGGGATAAATTTTCATGGAAATAAGTTTTGGTTTGGATGTTCATATTTTATGAACCATCGTTAAGATGGTGGACCTTGAAAACCCTTCCTAAACCCTAGATTGTACCCGATGATAGAATTATGCATCCAAATTCATTTAAATGGGGTAGTTTAGATATGAAATGGTCTTAAAGTCATCCTCAATTATTATAATCACCCAAATGACCTATTTATTGGCATTTTTACTAGCTATGTTGTATATATCAGGCCTAAGAAAGCTAGTTTAAGTTTGTTAGCAAGGAATTGAGAAGTATTTTCATAAACCATGAGTTTTTTAAGAGATAAGGGGTCCCAAAGTCCCCAAATAACCTTATATTAGTCACCTAAAATAATCTCCATAATTGGATACCCTTATAGATAGGCCTAGGTGTCTAAGTGAGAGACACTATTGCATACCATAGAATCTAAATGGCTTGATGATGCCACTATAGGTACTTCAAGGGCTCTCAAAGGTGATCTCCATGTCAGGGATAATGGATAGGTGCCTTATAGCTCTAGGTTAAGATCAAAACCTAGAAACCCTATACTTTTTTCCATTGATCTAACACCCTCATTGAGACAATTCCACTTAGGAGATAGAGTAGAGGGGAAAATGAGATTATAAGATACCTCAAACTTTCATGCGAGAGATCATCAAGGTGTTTGAGAGGTGTAGGTCACTTTAGTTTATAAGGGAGGTGCCATAGTTGGTATTTATAGCCTAAAAACACCTAGAGACTACTAATAATTCATGATTCTCACCTAAGAGGAAAATTCACATGCTCATAATCATATGGAACTTCTGCATGGGAGGTTGAGCACTTCAAGAGAGGTGAGGGGAATTGTCTACAATAATTTAATAGAATGGGTTCATAGGTTTAGGCCCTAACCTCTATGAACCATTGCTCCTTAAAACCTTAATAAAAAACCAATTATAGATATTGAATATTAAATAGATCCAAATTCGTGGGACCACTTTATAAACACCTAGATCATATTGCCCACTTAGAGGAGGTTTTTGCTAAGGTACTGGTTTGTATTGACAATGAATGAATACCTCCAAAAACTACAAATTTTTAGGATTTTGAGTAGGAGATTAATTGAATAAATTGGTCATAGATTCCCAGTAATTAGAGGTGTCATTTTGAGGCTTTTTTCACCTCTTCAAATCGTGAAGTTTTCACATACCTATGTGGAAGTGCCCCCACCAACCTTCACCAATCAACTAGTCTATAAAAGCTAGTCAAGATGGCCTAATCATGCAAGAAGGGTAAGTTTTCTATTTTGATATGTTTTTAAGGTCAAATTTACTATTTATAAGGTTTTTTTAGTTATGATTCAATCCTATTCAAATAGTTTGGAGGTCTGGTTCAACTCTCATAAGCATCCAAATAGTGAATGGACAAGAGACTAGGCTACTAGACCATAAGGCCTACTTGACCAACAAGATGAAGGTACTAATGGGAATATAATTCCATAATAGAGTTAATATGCCATAATAAGACATATATAACTTCCCATTAAATCAAAAAATCTCCATGGCCATAAGCATTATGAAGAATTTGGGCAGTTTCTTGAATATGGTCAATCTACAGGTATGGGCAGCCACTTAATGCCTCATGGAAAAGGCTCAATTAAACCTCTTTCTATGTTATTAATTGATTAAGGGATAGTTAATTGGATAAAATTTTAATACATGTAATCTTCAAAAGTCAAAATTTATTTAAAATTATCCCTCAATTAAATAAGGAGCTCATTCAAGGTATTTGTTAACCAAGTAATACATAAAGGAGTAAAGGATATTATTATAAAAACTGCATGACCACTATGGCCTCTTCATGACCAATTATACACAAAGATTCCTCTCTCTCTCTCTCTATTTTTTAAAACTCTATATATTTATTCATTTAGTCTTTTGCTCTCATTCCTTGGCTAGGTGTAGCAAAGCTATGCCAAAATTATATCTTGCATCTTAAGAATCAATAGAGAAAAGGATTGTTGTAGACTTCTTCATTAGCATTAGTGTGTGTTATGATTTTTTATTTTTAAAAAAATTATGAAGTTAATCTTCTTTTACAAGTCCTCTCTTTCACTTATGTTATATTGGCATCCTATATAGTTCATGTGAAGTGTTGATAGGTGGTAGTTGTGTTGAAGAGTGAGTTGATTGGTAGTGTCTCCTATAAACCTTCATTCTTTTACCTTCAAGGCTAAAACCTTCCACCTAAAATCCATATGAAATACTAATTTTTAGTAATATTTCAATAATCTTGGTTAGATACTTGTCTTTCATTGGATTTACAAAGTGTGTTGAAGATTAGTCAAGAGAGGATAAGTGAATATTGGTGTATCACCACCATTAAAGTAGTGTTTTTTTCATGTTTTCATCCTATCCCTTTTCATCCCAATATTAGTAGGACTTAGGAAGATAATTTAATTTTGTCTCAGGGGAGTTATCCCCATAAGCTAGAGATTTGTTCTGACTATAGGTAACCCACAACCTTATTAGTCCAAGTTTGAAGTAGAATTGAAGAATCTCCTTCAAAGGGTGCAACTTGGAGTTCTAAAAATAACAAGAGACAAGTATAAGAAGAAATTTTTATCTTGGAAGTCAATGGGAAGAAAATGGATGAAGTAATGCAAATGATCAAAGGCAATACAAAATATGGTAGCGATAAAAATAATATAAATTCCATCAATGTAATTTTAGGCAAGTTGAAACTAGAAAAAGAAAAACCAAGGAACTGAAATAATGTCCTAGTAGGAGGATAGGAGCTCAATAGAAGAAATAAGAGGTAGATGTAGAAAAAAATAGAGAAGATTCCTTAATATCTAAAATTTGAACCCTCCAAGAAGAAATTGAGGTGGAAAAGGGTCTAAGTGATCTTGCATCCCTTTAAAGCATGTTTTTTTCTTTTTGGGTGTTTTTTATTTCATGTTAGTTGATAGTTTATGTATATTTTCATTATCATTTCCTATTTTTTTGGTGGTCTATGTATGTGGTGGGCCTATTTCTAGTTTATTTTTGTCTTATATCATAGTTTTTTTATCTTTCCATCATTACAAGATATTTAGGGATTATTTCAAAACCATTTTCTATTAGATATAGAATTCAAACATATCTCTAAATGTAAAAGACTGAGATAGATTATTTTGATTTGAAAAGTGGAATATGTGAACTAGGAATTTGACACAATGGGGAGGTTAGTCTTGTTTTAGTCTCATAAAACCAATCAAATGAACACACTAAATCCTAACACCTCTAGCCTAGATACTAGAGGGAGATTAGGTAACAAAAACATAAAATAAACACATATTTTACCTTATTTAGAGTTCTAAATGGCCTTGTTGAATGGTTTACTTGGTTTGTGCATCAAGAAATCTTTGATAATGGAGGTCTCTTGGCTCCTTCTCTCCTTAGAACCTTGGCTTTGATTGTTTGGCTTAATATTTGAGCATGGTAACACTACTTGTTAGGAATTTAAGCATTTTAACTCTACTTTTATCAAATCTTTGACATCATTTGTTAATAATAACTTTGCACCAAAATAGCTTAGAAAATAATAGGCAGGGCCTTGTATTTATAGCCTTAGGAACTAACTCTCACCCAATGTGAATTAAGGTCGAGTTTAAACTTGGAATGGGTTCAAACTAAACTTATGCGAGTTAAAACTAATACTATTTAAGTTAATAGTTATCAATTAATTATGATTTACAATTACTAGTCATGGCTCTTAATTTAGATATTTTGAAAGAGCTTAACAACTCATAAATCCAATGATGAAAGGCTAGGATATTTTGATTTTTGAATGATGAATGATTTTTTATTCATCTACTTGACTTTTTTATGTAAGACATTTGACAGTAGACATTTGATTTTAGACTATTTTTTACCAAGTTTTTAGCATAGACCTCTTTAAAGATACAAATTATGCTTAGGTCCTGAGGATATTTAAAGAGGTCTATGCTAAAAACTTGGTAAAAAATAGTCTAAAATCAAATGTCTAATGTCAAATGTCTTACATAAAAAGGTCAAGTAGATGAATAAAAAATGGAATGCCAAATTCTAGGTACAAAGTGTTTCAAACAAGTCTACACTACACAAAATAACATTTATTAGGTCTTTCAAAAAAGGCACAAAAGCTCAACTCAAAAGAGGCATATGTTAGGTCTTTTAGAAAAGGAACAAAAGCTAAATTTTAAGAAAAACAAGGTATGAGATTTAATCTAACAAATATGAAACACTTTGGCATAAACTAAGCACTCAGATTTAAACATGAAATAGTTAAATTCATATAAGGCATGAAACTCTAGGCATATGGAGATAGGCTACATCTCCCAAATCTAGGCACAAACAATAGTTTTTAGATTGCATAAATAATTAACCTAAGTTGCATAACCCAAAAGAGAAATATAGATGTCTAGGCCAAAATTACACAAGGCATAGGTAGAAATAAATAAATGTTTGGATTTGAACTTTGTCAAGGTTAATCAAAAACTCAATTTAGAAATATAGGCTTCTTTAAACAAACAACAAGTTAGAAAAGAATGGATAGCATAATAGCACTAGGTATAGATCCCAAAAGGCACATGTGGATTTGGTTTCAAATTTAGAATTTAGACACAAGGAAAAAAATTCTATGAAATGATTTTTGAGTAATGTAATAATATTATTGCACTCTAAAGATACTACCGAAGGTTTTTTTCAATTCTTAAAGGCATAATATTTTAAATGAATTGGGCAGTGTAATAATGCCCTTTTTAATCAAAATACAAACACACATAAATGTTGATAAAAAGATGAAGGCACATACATGATGCTAAATGGGTAGCATAATGCCTCCTCAAATAAAGTAATGATGTATAAACAAAACTCTTTTTGACATAGTAAGATAAAAAAATAGATAGTTTAGACTCAAGACCATGTAAGAAAGGATAAAATGACAAAAACACCTATGTGTAACATCCTAAAATCCTAAAACTGATAAGGTTGCATAATATTATCAAAGTACATCGATATACTCACTCTTGAGAGGATTTTAATTGTTAATCCAAAAATTAAAAGTGCATGAAAATTAGGGTTTTAGTCCCCTTCTTCTCTCAAGAGTTTGTACTGCGACATAAAACTTTGGGCTACTCATCCTGCATCAATAGTATGTATGCAATAAGTGGGGTTATTATAAATTATCAATTTTTGCTCATTTATAGATGGTCCCAAATATGGATAGCATAACATATGATCAGTTCAATTAGATCCACATCAATTGGCTTGTTTTTAAAATGTCTTATCCTTTTCACAACCATTACATCCATCATTTGCTTAGTGTAGTGTGATCTCCATGTTGATCATATATTTTAAGGGTAATTATCACTAATGGAGGTAGTTTAATCACTCAAAAAACCATCCCAATGATTCACAAACTTAATTTATATACCCCACCATGGAGTTGGGATGAAATGATGTTAGGAGATTAATTATTGGGTCAACACTTCCCTAAAGAACCCGTGAGGAGGCAATGAACTCCTGCTCACAAGCCAAAATGCATGAAAAATAAAGACATGTGAAAAGACTTTATGTTCATTTCGGAGTCACCCAAACCATAAAGATTTGGGGAAGACCTTAGTGAATATATTTTCATGGTTTTTTACTAAATCAACCAAGGCAAAGAATGAGCATTTTTGGTCACCTAAATTCCCTAAAGGGGACATGGGGAGAGCACACATACATTCCTCATTTTGCTTAAACAAACAACTTTTAACAAATAAACATAAAATAAACAACTCTTAGGATTATGTAACTAAATGTTAAAGTTCATTTTATATCACCAAAATGAAAATTGTTGTTTATTTTAATCCCCTTAGCATTAGTTTTAAAAATTAGCAAAAAAATTCAAAAATAACAAAGGCATGAAAATAACTAAGTTAATTTTAAGCACCAAAAACAATGTGTAAGATTTAACCACATTAAAAATTTAATTTTTACAACTTAGGACCTACAATTTTTTAGAGGGTTTGCCTACTTAGAATCCCAAAGGTGAGTGATAAAATAATATTTCAAAATGAGCTCTTGGGTTTCCTATATTTTATCTTAGAGAGATCAACATCGATCCATGTAGTGATTGATGTTGGTCTATAGAGATAGACTTCAATAGATCCACACAAGTACTAATGTCAATCCATATAGATCAATGTCGATCGATCCACATAGGGATTGATGTTGGTTCTTATAAAAACACAAAAAAACATAATGTGGTTTGATAGAAAGGATGATTATCAAAACAATCCTAAAAAATAAAATACCTATATAGATCCTATATGTAAATGGTTAAAGAGATAATATGAAAGTTTTTAAACACAAAATAAAGACCAAAAAACTCAAAAAAAACTCTCATTAATCACATTTTTTCCATGTTCTATTTTTCACATAGGGATCAACATAAATTTTGGTAATTGGCATTGGTCAGGTAAAATAAACATTGGTCTCTTCCTTGGGATCTCCAAATGGCTTTATTGAATGGATTGCTTAGATTCTACATTAAGAAGTCTTTTATAATGGAGGTTACTTGGCTCCTTCTCTCCTTGGCACCTTGGCTTGTGATTTTGCTTGGCTTAAGATTTGAGTATGGTAACACTACGTGTTAGGCATTTTGGAAATATAACTCTATTCTTATCAAAGCTTTGAAGTCATTCATGCATAATAACTTTGCACCAAAATATATTAAACCAATAGGCAAGGCCTTATATTTATAGCCCTAGTAATTAGCTCTCACCCAAGGTGAGTTAAGGTTGAGTTTAGGCTTGGAATAGGTTCAAACTAAACTTAGATGAGTTAAAACTAACTCCAGTTGAGTTAATAGTTGTCAATTAATTATGATTTTCAATTACTAAGCATGGATCTCAAATTAGATATTTTAGGATATTTTCAAAGAGCTTGACAACTCATAAAGGCAATGATGAAAGGCTAAGATATTTTGATTTTTGAATTTCCTTTTTAGATATTCATTAATTTCAAATGGATAATTTAACTAGGCATTTAATCTAGTTTACTTTGTTAATTGATTTTGATTAACCTTTTAACTCTTTCAAGATTTGATTTAAGTGTACAAGTGCTCCACTTAATAGGTCCATAGGCCAGATTGACAATTGTGATGCCACAAGGTGATTAAGCATGAATTTATGAGAGTTTATTATTGTATATAATATGATAGCCAAAATAGGGATGCCTTAACATGATTTTGGTCTTTTATGAATGCTGCTCAAGAAAATTTGGGATGTTCAATGATTCTTAGGATTAATTTGTAATGGTTGGTAGGGATCAATTTGAAGTCTAATCAAAAGCTAGTTGTGGCCAGTTTTAGGTGTCTATAGAATTTTCTAAAGGTAGAAAGTACTAAGGATATCAAGATACTTATATTTTAAGATTTATTATCTAATTCTAACTAGATTCCTTAAAGTGAAAATTTGGGATAAATAAGCATGTGGTTTGTTCAGTTCTAAATCTAATTTATTACTTGCACTAGGTCACTTTTATAGGATTAAGCCAGTATCATTGGTCTATATTGATGTGTTGGTCCTTATTTACCTACATGTAAGTAAGTCATAATGAATATATAGTCACCTAAAATTGTCCTTTTTTGCTACGTATTTTTAATCTTGAACCCTAATGATGCTTATAGCTCTAGAAATGCATCTTCTTTGCCTTGAAACTATATGTGTGATTGTGAGGGATAGAAACGTATAAAATAGGGTAAATTATATCCAAATCACCATCATATTATGATTTAAAATTGATTGTGTATCCAATACTCCAAGGAGGGAGTTCAAGCCACATGTAGTTCTCCCACCTAATGTGATTATGAAATTGTGCTCCTTCACTATATGTATGCAACTAATGATGTGGATTTAATAATTGAAAATTATTTTTTGACTTAGATTTAAAGTGATTCAAATTTGGCTTATAACTAACCCTAGTATTAGATTCATAATTTATAAAGAATGAGGTAAATGTATCAATGTGTAATAGTGTATAGATGTATATTATATAAGTTTCAAGACCTTTTTAACTAAGACCTTGATTTTTCTAAATATGAATCTAATTAAAAAAATTCATGCCACTAAAATTCTAGGTTAATGGGTCGACCCTAAGGATGGGTTTGATTTTATAATATAGTCATTACTAGGAATTGGTTGGTTTCAACTAGATTAAGTCAGTGTCAACTCATGATATTGACCAAACTTGTTGGAACTAACTTGTATATAGGTAGACTAGATTGAGAGTTTTGGGATCTATGTGCAAGTCTTTTACCATATTTTTGACAAAACATATAAAATGTATAATTCTATGTGTGTGTGTGTGTGTAAAAATAGAGAATATCATAATAGTAAATATATCCAATATTCAATAATTATGATTTTTAAAAAATTCTAAATAAAGAAAACTACCATTTATGGAAAACATTGAGAAGAGATATGCTTAGCTTGCACATAGATTTTTGTTGATTTTATAAGTGTTTAAAATTAGAAATCAAAAGAAGTGGTTACCATGTAGGCTAAAAATATGTAATATAATCATAAATATGATCTAGATAGGTATGATATTATAATCATAAATATAAATATGATCTACATAGTATTTTTTAGTCTATTAACTATGGACATTGTCCCAATTGACTGATAAGTGATTGATAGGAAAAGATAAAGAAAATAATATTCTAGAAATGAAAAATCAAAGGTAGAAGTAGAGAATATTCCTAGATGCAATCATTATAATTGGATGATAACATAATGCATTTGAATCTATTTACTATAGACTTGTCATTGTTGATTGTGCTTAAAAACTTATCACTACATCTATTATGGTTGTGACTGTTGAGTAATCTAAGATATCACACTTTTGATTATGCCACATAAATTGTTGTCTTATCTTGTCCTTAAAATCTTAGGGATAATTTTGATAGCTTTAAAGCCTACAAAAAAGAGTGGAGTGTAATGGTTTAATATGACTTAATCACCCTCTTAATGATTGATAATTACCTACTTATCCAATACTCTAAGGAGGGAAATTAAACCCATGTAGTTCTTCCACCTCTATTAAATGTGAAATTTTACTTCTTTTATTATATTTATAGGTTATAATTTGGATTTGATAATTGAAAATGATAGATTATTAATTTATTTGGAATTCTCTTGACTTGGCTTCAGGCTATTCCTTATGAATGATCTTCAATTTTCATAGAATAGGGAAAATTTTCTTAATGTGTAATAGTGTGAATGCTTGAGAAAAGTTAATACCGAGTGATAGCCAATGGGGAAATTGAATTACCTTTAATGTGTATTAATAAGAAAATATTTTGATAATTTCCTTTATCCAACCAAGTTAAATTTGTGATAAGACCCAAAATTATACTATTTTGGAGACTAATCATTATTTATCACAAGATTCATCCATCCTAAGTGGACTACCTAGCATATAATTGTCTAGAAGGATCAGGGATAGTTGTCCTTTATGTGAGATAGTCTAAAAGAGATTTTAAATAGCTTGATAATTTGACATTGGAAATTATGTGTAGTAGTAATGATTAAAAAAAGGGTTGAGCCCATATATGTAAAGAAGGATAAGAGTAATTATGAATAATATTCATGTAATTATGTGTAATTCATGTGGTTTAAGATGTGTCAAGAATTAAGATTATAAGGTACCTGTGACTAGATTTATATGTCCACATTTTCCCCCTAATTCTAAGAATGAAATTACTAGAGTAAATGAGAAAGAATTAAATATGAGTGTGTAAACATGATTTGTCTTTGAGTGGATACTTTAATTGTATAGGGATCTCAAATTTAGAAAACCCTACACATGAAGTATTAATTTTGTTCAGTTTAAATTTTAAAAATCTTTATCTTTGAAAATTGAAAAGAGAGAAAGTAAGGAGTACACTTATATGTAGGTGAAACCAAATTTTCCCTATAACCTATAAATAATGATAGGGAACTATTCCCCCTTGTTGAATCAATAAGATAATTTAAATCAATGGTGAATTGAGAGTGAAAATGTCCCAATTTAAATAAATAATCAAGATCTTGAGTTGGAAAGCTTAATTATTCCAAATCTCATGACTAGGGAATAATACGTAATGTACTAATCCAAAAAGGTAGAGCCATGATGGGTTCATTAGAAGTGATTCTAAGGCCATTGAGTATCAAAATAATTGAACATACATCACCCACATACAAGATATAACTACATAATGGGTTTGTTAAAATTAATTCCATGGTCATTGAGTGTCATTGAACCTCAACATACATTACCCACACAGATCAAATCACACCAATAAAAATAGATCTATATTTTATTTTGCATGAACAAAAGAGAGTGAAGAACATTCATTCCCCCATTATGACTACATCATTCATAGACTTGGATTGAAATGAATATTTTTCCTTTGAATTTGTAACTTTGATCTTTGAATGTTACAACTTTGAACATTGAAACTTTTAAATTTTGTAACTTTTAACTTTTAAAATTTTCAATTGTAAATTTGAATAATCATGAGACTGAATGAGTATCATGCTCCACAATTTTTTTCCAATGATATAGAATGTTATGCATCTATATACTCAATTATATTTATATATGCAACCGGTAACTTTGTTCTTGTAATGGTTTTGCATATGCATTTAAGTGTGTATGGGAATTTTTTATGTGCCATTTTTCATAGCTCACCAAAACTAGGATGTTGGGGTAGTTAAGTTTGTCAAGCCACTCCTACAAGGATTCTCGCAAGGTAGATCTCCCCAAGGTCTATATATACTACGTCATGAGGTACTAATCTTAACTTAGTTATTTATTTTTATTTTTTCTATTCAATTGACATTTTTTGGTGTGGGAATGTTTAAACTTCATTTTGTCATTTTGATCTTATAATTGTTTAGAGGGAAATGCAATATTTTTTATTTCATTCATGTGGGTTTTTGATGTGTTTCAATAAGTGAAAACAAACTTTCATTTTTAAGCATTGCCCATGAGTTAATATCAGCATTTAGGGTTTTATTTAAATGTGAGTTTGTAGCTTATTTAAATTTCTAATTCATTCCATTATTAATTATTTAATGGTGAATTTATAAAATGGAAATGATATTGAAATCCATATAAACATTAATAGTATTGGCACCAGGTGGAAGGAATAAAAATAATAATTAAATTCAATGTTAACTCATATTTTCATGTACATCATGTAAGCCTTAAAAGGAATCTTACAAGAGTTGAAAGTTGGTTACAAAACCAACCAACAAGTAAAACAACCCAAAAATTAATAAAACTAAATAAAATATAAATAAACACCTTTAGATAAATAATCTAACAAACTCCCCCTTTATCCAAATGAGTATAGAAGATGAAATAACTATAATATTGACTTTGAAATCATCAAAGAAACTCTAAAGAAACTGTAACTAGTGTACTGTACATCTTGGTACCAACATCAGTTTTGATCAATACCAAGATGTTCAGTACACTAGTTATAGTTGCTTCAAAGTTTATTTGATGACTTCAAGGTCATTTTTCTAGTTATTTCATCTAATATACCCATTTTTATCATGAGGGAGTTTTTTAGATTATTTATCATAAGGTGTTTGTTTATATTTTATTTAGTTTTGTTATTTTTAGGTTATTTTACCCATTGGTTGGTTTTGTAACCAACTTCTTACTCTCGTAAGCTTCATTTTAAAGCTTACATGATTTCAATGAAAATAAGAATTACATTAAATATTAAATCATATTTTCATATACATTAAGTAATATTTAAAAGGAATCTTACACTAGTTGGAAGTTGGTTACAAAATGAACCAAAGGGTAAAACACCCTGAACATTAACAAAACTAAATAAAATATAAAAAAACAAATTTAGATAAACAATCTAAAAAAACCCCTTTATCCAAAGGGGTATAAAACATGAAATAACTACATATATTATTTTAAATTCATCAAAACAACTCTAAAGCAATTACAACTGGTGTATTGTACAACCTGGTACTGATCAAAACTAATTTCACTCTATACAGAAGCCCACCTTATGAGTTGTGGCTTAAAAGGTTGATGAACATGATCAAAGCTTAATCATATCATAATATATTATAACCTGATAAATGTTTTTTCAACTACATTTATCCGCATAAGTCTCCATCATAATCCTATCGAAGTGACCAACTCATACTTTGTATGTCACATCTTCTTGATGCCCAATAAACATTGATAACCTTTGCTCAATACTAAAAGTGTTATTAACCCCTTTTAACTCATGCTATCATTGATGAATGGTCAAAGACCAAGTAATGTTATATCTTTTCCCCTTATCAGGCAAGAGGTGATAAATTGTGTAATAAAAGAATCAAAATAAACTTCTACTCCATGTCATAAATATCAAATAGAGAAAGCCAAAAATGAAGCTAAAATTAAGAACACAAGCCAAAAAATACTACTAAAATATATCCTAGTCTTGAGCCTATTATCTCACATAAGATGGGTGAATCACTAATCAGTAATAACAAGTTGTCATGTTCATTAAGACCATAGACATTGGCCATATAGGATGCCTCATGATCAAAGGAACAATCAAAATAACTAGAATTGTTGGAGTAACTAGAAGATCTATTGCTATAATGATCCACATAATTTTCCTAAGATTTCTTTTTATGTAGAGAGTGGGGTTGTCGAGAAGGACATACATCTACAATGTGTCTAATACCACCATATTTGAAACATTTGAGATCTTTCTTATGCTAATAAGAACCAGAAGAAGATGAATCACTAGAAGAACCATAGGATTGATAATAATGCCTATTATGATGTTTGTATTTTGAAGATCCTAGAGAGTGTTGATGAGAATGTTGTGAAGACCATATATAATGGTGTGTAGAGTGTTTTAGAGAGTGTTCCATAGAATGCTTATGAAAAAATTGTTGTACATGTCAATGATCTCTATGATGGGACCTATTCTTTATAGAGTGAGTCACTTCAGTAGGTGTACTCTTCTTCTTTGCAAATTTTCACTCATGTTGAGTCAACAACTCAAAAATAGAGTCAAATCTGGCACCATTAAGCTTATCACTAAGCTGTAGCATTTCAACAAAATTTGTATATGTAGAATTGAAGCCATTCAATGTAATGTAAATCAACTTGTCATCATCTATCTTTCCACTAGTAGTGAAGTATTATTGTTTTAATGTTTTCATGTGAGAGAGATATTTAGATACATATTTGTCAATGCTAAGCATATTATTAATCAAATACATTAAGAGATCAATCTTATTATAGGTAGGTTGTTTGTCATATAAATGTTTTAATGCTTTATAGGCACTAGTTTTAAATGGCTTTATCTGAATGATAGTTAGGTTAGTTTTAGATGTTTTTAACAATTCAAGTGAATGTTTATCATTTTTTTGGTACTCAAATAATTTTTTGGCTTCAATTGGTGGTATGGTCTCTTTCTTTGTGATTTTCCCTAAGTCATTAAAAATGAGGGTATTCTCCATGTTCCTACTCCATTCCTTTTAATTTTTAGGTGACAATCTACCATTTTTAGAAATCAAGATTAAATTTGTTTCCATGAATTACAAAGAAGTAAAATAAAATGAATACTAATCAGGGTTTTTCCTTGACCCTCGTAAGTAGATTTGATATACAAGAGATTCATAAAAAATTTCTATCACACCTTATATCTCCTTTTACAAATAAATTCAAAAGAAATTTTGACAAAAATATATATCTCCAATGGGTTTTGAATCTTGGATCTCTAATTCATAATATACTAACAAAAATACATGTTATCCAACTTGAATTCAATGTATTTGAATATATTAAGGCAAGATATTCAATATATCTTTGATTTCATAAATGTGAGAAAAAAAATTTAAAAATTACATGTGTGGAAAGTTTTCTTTACTCAAAATTTTAAAATTAAGCAAATATTTCCTACCCTAGTGGATCCACACTCATAAAATCAAACAAAAATATTTTTATAGCCTCTACTTATCACTCTCAAAGTAATTTTATTATGCTAATTTGGCTACATTCTACACCATATAGTTTTGTTGTACTATTTTAGGTTGACTTTTTATAGTGTTTAGGTGGAGTCATAAACATATTTTTAACATTTTGTTGCCACTTCATCCAAAATAGAGCATACCCCTCTTCATTTTATTTTTCTTCATCTACTATTGAAATTTTAATAGGTACCCTTGAAGCTGATGAAAATAATGTTGTGAAATAAATGACACAAATCAAAGTATCCTCCTCTTCAATTCACCAAGTAATCCATCTCCTTTATGTCATCCAAAAACATGGGCTACTAAATTATGGAATGAGAAAAATTAAATTCACAAATTTATATTAAAAACCTTACTAATTGTTCATGGAGGGCATGCTTTGTCTTTTGTATTCTTATTATGTAATCATATAATAAATTAAACTAAAGGCCAGGGATTAATCTCATTTCTATGAAGTATTTACACCATCATGATAATTCCAAGGATAAGAATAGCTCTTTTTTAGAGCAACCCAAAAAATGCCTCTTAGTAAAAATTGTGATATGTTCTCTCCCTTTTGTTCTTTAGTTCATCGCCTTTACCCAAGAAAGATTTTCCTTCCTTATACAAGCCATATGAATGGTACAAGAAGCTTTCTCAATACTCATAAGTCTAAAATGATATTCAAATAATCTTGTTCTAGGCTATGATAGCATTATTGGAACTAGGTGGGAGGAATAAAAATAATAATTACATTCAATGTTAACTCATATTTTCATGTAAATCATGTAAGTTTTAAAATGAAGCTTATGATAGTTTGAAGTTGGTTACAAAACCAACGAATAGGTAAAACAACCTGAACATTAACAAAACTAAATAAAATATAAATAAATACCTTTGGATAAATAATCTAAAAGTAGCACATAAAAACAAGAACAAGAGAAAGGGAAAATAAAAATAAACCATGTTATTAATCAACAAAATCCATTCAACATACTTGAAACATACAAAAAAATTGAACCCTCACCTGGTCAGTGTCTGCATAACCATTCAACAAGATTGGTTCAATATTTTGAGGGAGAAGGAAGTGAGAATAAACAATAATACCATCACCATTTACATACACAAACAATGCCAATAAATCTCCACAACTTCCATTAAATTAATAAAATATTGGATAGCATAAAGTGTCTTAGTGTTTACAATCGATATGGAAAAATTTTACCATCATAATAGTAAGATAACAAATAGAGGGAGAGAAAAAACAAAATATAAAGTGGTTAGTCCAATATTCCTTTATGGGGAAACAAAGAGCCAACCCTTGCTCAATTAAAATGAGCCAATATATAGAAACTCGGCCTTCTAATGGGATGATTTTACCCTCCAAAATGCCAAAAAATACCATAAATTCACCCATATACCTCATTTCTCCTCATTATCCTCCAAATCCCACTACTTTCATTATTCATTTCCTGAAAATAACCAAAAAACAAGTCAAAATCAATTAATTGAAAGAATTAACAATAAAACTAAACACAAAAACATGAATAGGCTCTACTTCATGGAAAACTAATTAAAATTTGAAGTATTTTTGTGTTTGGGATGAAGTCACCTTTTATAGACATAATGGTTTAATAACTAACATTGGGAGCTCAATTTATCATCAAAAAATAAAAATATATAAAAAATGGATTCAAAACTTGTCCAATAGACCTAATCAAGATTTTATTAATCATAGGTCTTTTAAAAAGATCATTTTTTGAAAAAACATCACTCCTATTCTAATTGGGATTCTAAAGCTTGAATATCACTAGAGTGGTATTTTACATGCTTATAGACATATTTGGGTCTTTTTCTCCAAATAGCACTAGGGTGGTGAGCTCAAAAGTTTGGTGGAGGTTCCCAAGACCTAATCAAGTGTGGGACCCTCAATTATAACTATTAGGCACTCATGAGGATACTAGAGACCTGTGTGGGTTTTTTTACCAAATTTAATTATGTTATAATGGGGAAGGTCTACTATAGATTTTAGGGTTTGAAACTTGAATAACAAAGAGATTTGGGGCTCCAATTTTAGATTGCCTAGTTAGGGCTTGGGCCCCAATTAGAACTATGAAGCCTATGAGAGAAACCCTAAACCTATTTGGATAATTAATTATAACTAATACTAAGCCTCAATTTGACCTATGGGATGCTAACCTAATCTATATTTAAATCTTTAAGAAAACTACGATACATCCCCAGCCCCCTAAAGACATAATTAGGGATTAGATCCCCATATACAACTAAACTTGATATGACCCAACTGCCTATAACCTAACTATGGAAATATCCTTGGTTATAACTATGCTCTCCTTCACACCCCTCTAAACCTAACCATAACTTTTGTCTTAGTTATAAAAATAAATATGCTCACCCATCCACAAAGACATAATCTATAATCCAATACCTAATTATAAATAGAAAACAAACCTAAGGCATCCCTAAACCTATTCAAGCTTTAGAACCCTAATTAGGTCTACATGATATGGTAATTTAGAACATAGACCTGGTTGGGAGAAAAAGTCCAATAAGAATTAGACTTAGATAATTTTGACCTTGATGACCTAATCAAGGTTACAAGACTAATTAGGTCTATAACTTAATATTTTTAAACACCACCTATAAGTAGACCTATTTAGGGAAAATGATAAATTTTTTGAGAAATGTGTAAAATTAATCTAAGTGTCAGAGGGACAACAAGAAGTCATTTCAAAACCATGTAAAGTATGAAAATAATTTCTTGGTCATCTCAATAGGACCATTCTTAGAGGTTGAAATGACAAGAAAATTAATGTGACCCTTAAATTGACTATAAGGAGTTGAGAGAGACATATAGTGAGACTCAGCAAGCATGAACATGTGTAAAAAAACTCCAATTTCATTTTAAATTTCTTATAAAAAGTTTTCTCACATGGACATGGTATTTATAATGATGATGGTCATAATTCCCAATTTAATATGAAAATTAAGATAGACCACCAAGGAATTTTCGGAGTGTTGAGATCAATGAATTTTGAGCACCAATAGGAGTGGATATAAAATCAATAAGAGGTTCCCTAATTCTTATAATAATTAGGGCATGTTTTAAAATAAATAACAAATGGTGACTCTACTGAAAAATACTCCCAAGTATTTTGGAATGGTATAAATGTGTCTACAAACCTAGAATCTCTAGCCAATACTATGCAAGGTACATGAATGGGTTTAAAAGAGGAGAAGATGGGAGTAGCTAAGGACCAAATATAATATTCACATTAACTTGATGTGTAAAAATGACTTAAAATACCACTTTTTAGAACCTATAAGGACTAAATACTATGGATCCAATCATCAATCTAGTTAGTCATATCTTGAGAATGCTTGCTTGGACATTATTATGCTTCTATCTAGGCATCCATAACCCCTATAGAGTTATCTCTAATACCACTCGAGGCATTTATCTACTATCAGTTAGGTTTCAATAGCCCCAGTAGAGGTTGACTAAATCACCTAGAATTTATTTTAAAAAAAAAATTGATTTATATTCTATTTTCTCTTTTCTTTTTTTCTTTAACATCAAAATTCTAGGTTGGGGGCCACCATGGAAAGAACATTTTAAAACTATAAATTTTTCACCCTATATATTTATTGTAGCGGGTTCATCTAAGAAAACCTAGAAATAATTAAGATGTGATTTTTTTTCTTGGTTTCAAAAAAATGTCTTCATTGACCAGATAGTTGAACCAAACTTAACCCAACATGAAAACATTTTGAATGCACATGATAGCTTAAGCATTTGAAAATGATTCAAAAACATAATCTACCATTACAAACTACTCAGATTAATTATGCACCAAAATGTCATTTGCATTAGTTATCTACAAGACTTATATTCTTCATTTATTTGACCAATAGGGGAACCTAAAGGGAAAAATATATAGGTTGGGCCAAAAAGAGACAAGCAAAGAGGTTGAATTGATAGTGAAAAGTAGGGAAAGCAGGAAAATCAAACATGAAACAAATAAAGGAATGGAAATAAAAATTATTTATAAGAAATTTCTAGGTTAACACATACCTATAAGCAATAATTTTGAGGAAATACTTAAGGACAAGCCAAAGGAAATTCTCACTCGTTAGACACCTGATACAAAATGCATTCACATTTAGGATTTTGAGAAGGTTGGTAGAGATCCTACCAAAGGGTAGCACATATTTATGCCTATGTTGACCTCTACACTCATTAACATTATCCCACAATGTTATATATAAGGTGTTTTCATGCAATTAATCAAATTTTTTGAATCAAATACAATAATATACTTACATCTAATTTGTAAAAATTAATTTGGATTGGGTTTGAGAAATACCTTTACCCATACCTTTAATTATGGTGAGGGATACGGGTGGATATCAACACATAATATGAACTATTTAATAACATCCTCTTTTTTATTTTCATCATCTAGAGGGTGTATGCTTGGTTCTTCCCATGTTAAGTACCTTCTCACTATATCACCAATGGTAGAAGTATACAGGGATCTACATTAGATTAAGGTATATTTAGCTATGACTTCCACTAAATTAACTTCTTCATGGATTAGGAGTGATTCTCATGATCACTCATTTATATCTTGGTTTCCTCCACTACATAGAGTAGAAATAGACTACTACAATCCCACTCCTTAGAATGATACAAAAGATCCAAACTTTAATGGTTGAGGATAACAACCTAGTTTTCTTCTTATTTCCATCTATCATTAGTAATGTAAAGTTGTTACTCTTTAATGGAAAGGACTTTCCTGATTTCACCATTCAAGGTCAAGCCAATTGGATCAACGTTATGGTTGTTAAGAGGTGATATATCTTCTAATGTGAACACTTTTAACTCACCTTCTTCATGTGGAAAACCAATTTCATAATTATTTTATTTAATTTCTACCATCTCTAATGATGGGATGGGTGTTACACTTCTACCATTAAATTTTTGATCATCATGAATCAAATTTCCAAGTGTACAGACAATGGTATATAGCAAGAATGTCTTAGATGTATAACATGCATCCTCTTCATCCAATTGCTCCAATTCTTCTATTTCTTCTTATTGAGATGTATGATTATTTTTCTTATGTGACCAAATCACTATTACTTTGATTTTTATCCAATTTCACTTGAAATAACTAATACCATTCATCATCTGAATCATCTTCATCACTACTCTCATATGCCAGTTCTTGTCTATAAGATGGTACATTATTAGTTAATAGAACCATTTCAGCATTCATCTTGCTTTCATGTTTGTAGATGCTATATTTTGAGCTTTGAAATATATTCTCATAGGTTGGTTTAGACATTAATTTTTATAAATACGCTAAAATAAATGTCATTATATTATCAAAATCACCAAGAGATGATTTATTACTAAAACAAGGTAGAACATCTTATTGATTAAATGTTGAATTGACATAATTACATGTGTTAGATGAATAAAAAGGGTTCTTATTTATCATGGGGAGGTTTAATTTATTAAAATATTGAGTCAATGCTTTCTTTTAATATTCAAATTATTCTATTGATTAAATTATAGGCAATTAAAATGAAGGATTTTGGTTGTAAACACCCATCTATCCAATTGAATTAAAGGGGTATGCATAATAGTCATGTAACATTGATTGTTGTTTTATTATGAAATCCTCTTAGTAAGTCAACATAAAATATGTGAGAATGGTTATATTCCTCTAAATAAACATAATATTTATGGGATCCAACATTTTAAGTTAGACTTCAATAGCAACCACTTCCATTTTTAGGAATGGGTCTTTTAAACTCATCTATAATTGGTGAAAGCAAACGTTGAACACACTAAAATGTTCATTAGTATCCATATATTCTATATATAGATGGTAATATATGTAAATAGTTTTGGTGGGAATACTAAAAGGGTTGACAAATAATTTTTCAAAGGCTACCCTTGAGGTGATGCACCCAGTCAACAAGTTGAGGTACCAATTGTAAACAAATTCATCAAGAAAAGAAAGAATTAAATGATAACTCACATACTCATGCTAAATGTGAGTTCAAATAATGACCTCATTCAAGGCCTAAATGTGTTCTTCTATTGTCTAAGTCCCTCTAGGTGTGTATTTTTGATGAAATTTATTGAGACTTTTGGTCAAGTCATGAGCAGGCCTAGGAATGTTCATAGGGAAGCCACTTCCACCTAGACACACAAAAGCCATAAGTGGGTCTAGAATTTATTTTTTGAGTCTTAGAATAAGGAATATAGTTCTGGAAAAGCCTCTAAAGTGTTTAAGTTTAAAATTTTCCACTAAAATGCCCCAAATCAGCCTTCCAAGTGAAAAAACCATTGACATGTTTTTCAAGCATGTAATAGGTTTAGAGAAAGCATAAAGGGTGGGTGATAAGTTTAAAATAAATTATAAGTATTAATTATTTTTATTATGCCCTCATTCTATCACCAAAATTATTGACATTTCATTTATCACAACTCACCAAGGTTAGGTTGTCAGGGTGGTTAAGTTGTCAAACCTCTCCTGAAAGGAGTCCCATGGTGCGGGTCTCCCCAACATCTATATCTATCAGGTCATAATGTACTAATATTTTCTCAATATTTCATTGTGATCTATTTTATTCAAGGGGCCTTTGCTGGTTTTTGAATATTCAAACTTTGTTTTGTCATTTTTTTGGGATTTTGATCATTTAGAGGGAAATTCTAGATTTTTTATTTCATTCATGTGGGTTTCCAATGTGTTTTAGGAAGAAAAAAAACTTGCATTTTCAAGTGTTTCCTATAATTTAAAATCAAAATTTGAGTTTTTGTTCAAATGTGAGTTTATGACTGATTTAAAGCATTTATTCATTCCATTATCAATCTTTAATAGTGCATTTATAAAATGGAAATGATCTTGAAATATAGATAAACATTAATAACATGTTACATCCAAACCCTAACTAACAAACTAATAAAAAAGAGAAAAAGATAAAGGGGAAATATAAATAAAACATGTTATTAATTATTAAAACCATTCATCATGATTAAAATACCACAAAACCAAACCCTCAGCTGGATAACATGTCCACAACCATTCAATGGGGCTAGTGCAAGAGTTTGAGGGAGAAGGAAGTGAGAAGAAAAAATAACACCATCACCATTTACATGTATAGACAATGCTAGTAAATTTCCATTAAACTAAAAAAATATTAGATATCACAAAGTGTCTCATTGTTTACAATTGATATGGAAAATTTTCACCAACATAATTTTAGGATAACAAAGAGAGGGAGAGAAAAACAAAATACAAAAAAGCTACTCCAATATTCCTTTGTGGGGAAACAAAGTTCCAACCCTTTCTCAATTAAAATGAGCCAATATATATAAACTCAACCTTCTAAGGGGAGGAATTTTCCCTCCAAAGTTCTAATAAACACCATAAATGCACCCAACTATCTCCTTTCTTCTTGTTCTCCTCTAAATCCTACCACTTTTAGTATTCATTTCTTGAAAATTATAAAAAAACAAGTTAAAAGAATTAAATTAAAAGTATGAATAGTAAAATGCATCAAAAAAACATAAGCATGTTTTACTCTATGTAAAACCAAGCAAAATTAGAGGTATCATTGCATCTAGGATGGACTCACCTTTTTGATGATGCAAACAGTTTGAAAAATTGACATCTAGAACTTAAGTTACTATTGAAAAATAAAAAATGGCCCCAAAACTCACCTAGTATACCTAATTGGGATTTTCTTAGTCACAAATCTTTTTAAAAAATCAATTTTTGAAAAAAAATGTACTCTTAGTTCTAATCAAGCTTCTAAAGCTTGAATAACACTAAAGTGGTATTTTGCATGCCTATAAACCTATTCAAGACTTTTTCTCTAAATAAAACTAGGGTGGTAAGTTTATAACTTTGGTGGGGCCCCAGAGACCTCATTGGGCTAATGACCCCTGATTAGAACTATCAAACACTCATGAGGATACTACAGACCTATGTGGGATTTTTTTCTTATATGAAACTATGTTATGAGCGGGAAGGTCCTAATGGATTTTAGGGTTTGAAACTTGAATAAAAACTATATTTAGGGCTCCAAGTCCTAATGACCTAGTTAGGGTTTGGGCCCTAATAAGAACTATGAATCCTATGGGAGAAACCCCAAGCCTATCTAGATAATTATCTTTGACCAACACTTGGCTTATTTTGATTGATGGGATACCAACTTAGTCGAGCTTTAAATCCTAAATAACACAATGGTATATCCCCAACCCCCTAGATATGTAATTTAGGATTAGATCCCCAAATACAACTAAACTTGATATGACCTAATCACCGATGACCTAATTAGGTAAATATCCCTGATGACAACTATGTTCACCCTCACACCCCTCTAGATCTAATTGGAACTTTTGTTTTATTTATCAAATGAAAGGTTCTTGCATAACAAATAATACTTAATTGATAATTAGATACTTGATTATAATTGGAAAACAAACCTAAGACATCATTAGCCCTATTTTGGGATTTAGAATCCTGATAGGTCTATGGGAGATGGAAATTTAGAATGTAAACCTGGTCAAGAGAAAAAGTCTGATTAGAAATGGACTTAAAGAATTTTAACCTTAAAGACCTAATTAAAGGTTGAAATCCTAATTAGATATACAAATTAATATTTTCAAACACCACCTACAAGTAAACCTATTTAGGTAAATTGACAAAAAAAAATAGAAATGTGTAGAATTTGTCTAAGTGTCAAAGAGGCAACAAGAAGTCATTTTGAGAATAAGTGTAAAATATGAAAATGACTTACACAAGCTTGGTAATCTTAATGAGACAAAAATCAAAGGCTAAAATGGAATGTAAATAAATGTGACACCCAAAAGTGACTACAAGGAGGTGAGAGAGTTGAAGAGCAAGACTCAAGAAGTGTAAACAAGTACAACAAAACTCCACTTTCATGACAAGTGCCTTATACAAAGTTTTCTTGCATGAATGTGGTCTTTCAAATATTGATGATCATAGGTCCAAATTTTCCATGTAAATAAATATTTACCCCTAAGGAAACCTGGGATTGCTGAGATTAATAAGTCATGAGTACAAGTGGGAATAGCTAAAAAAGCAAAAAGAGGTTCCATGATTCTTGGAAGAATTAGGGCATGTTGTGAAATGAATAACATTAATGTATAGTAATGTGCCTATATTTTTCATATGTATGATTTATGAATCACTTTAAATATTTTAAACCCTATATTATTGTTTTAATATCTTATTTTTCATTACTTTAAATCTTTAAAAACTTTTAATCTATTTTTTTAAACGTGTATTCTATCCTAAATCTGATTTTTTATACTCTTGAAGGCTTAAATCTCTAAGATAATCCTATTGTGATGCCCACTTTTGAGATGAGTAGTTTATCCTATAAGTCACTCATCTCAAAAGAATATTTAATTATATCATGTGATAAATATGTGATTATATATTTATTCACTCTAATCTGCTCCTTATCACGAGATGCCCATGAGATTGGGCATTCCTTGAAAAGGGGAAGGTGGGGAAAACTACAGAATATAACCCTCCATTTTAAGACTAATATGGGATTATCTTATTGCACATTTATATATATTAGACTTCAAAAATAGAGTTTGCATGAATAGTCTCCATGAGATGCACTGTTACCACTAAAAATTCAATACACTATACTTAACACATGTTAAGGATAGTTATGAATAATTTAGTGTTTGGATTATTCTTTATAAGCACAAGGGGAAAGGGGTATTTCAATTTGACTAAAAAAACACAAAATAGAGGAAAGGTAAGGTAGATAAGGGAAGCCTCTAGGTCTAAAATGAGATCAATGCAATGGTCATTGAACCAAGTGACTACCACATTTATACCATTGTAGACCAAGATTCACTAAATTTTTACCTCAAAGAACATACATTGGGTAAAGTCTAAGGGAAACACGAGTATGCCTTTAATGTGAGTCCATACTAATGATGAGTACTATGGGTTTATTATCAGAAACACATAAACACCAAATGCAAATATGTAACTAGGCACACAAATTATCAACACTACCAAAAAGGAAATGAAAGAACTCACACATAGATTATAATAGCTAAACACATCATAAACACAACATTCATAAAGTAACAAAATATTAATCCAATTAACCTATAACTAATTACCATTCAAACATGAAGATGAAATAAAATTAAAACACAAAAGAGAGTTTCTTATAGAAAATAGAGATTGTATTCATTAAAAGAGTGAAATGTTGCTACAATAATTGATTTGGGCCACTTTTATAATCTTGAGTTATGAAATAAATATAGGTGAAATCCTAACAATAATCCAACAACACTTTTGAGTAGTTTTTGGTTGACCATTATCATATAATAGGGCTCTTCTTTAAATAGATAAGAATTGGGGCTCACCTCCAAAAAGCATGAGGATCCCATCCTAGGCCATGATGGCCACTCATTAAAATTATAACCATATTTTAAAATTATAACCAAAATAAATCCATATAAACCCATTATCTACAAGGGACCACTAGTTAACACACAAAGGTAGCGAAGAGGGACCGACTCTTAAATATTTTGATTGGGTGATCCCAACTTCCAATGTAACTATAATGAGGTCAAAATCCTTGTCTATCTTGTCCAAGTTCATTAAAGGCTCCTTGAATATCACCTCAGCTTGATCTACTAGTCTCTAATAAATTTGTAAATTTATCTCCATTTATAATTGGACTTTAGATACTTGTTTTATGCTCATCACCAATTAAGTTAAAAGGTCCAACACTACTTAGGATCCTTCATGGTTTGCATTGGCCATTTTATCCCTCATAACCTAGTCAAATTTACCCAAGTGGACTTTAAATTCCCCTTGGTTGAGTAAGGTTCCATCTAGGTGGAATAGCATAAAGATACTAACCTCCTTGAATGAGGTCAATATCTTCTTCTTACCCTCTTCCAAGGGTCATATTGTAGTATAGGCCAAAGCTAGCCACTCTTCCATTACTACTCTCTTATTCCCATCATAAGTTTAGTACAACCCAAATTCTAAGGTTGACATGAATTTAAGCTTTAAGAACACTCCCATGTTGACCACAACCTGCATCTTTTAGTACTTACCATTGATTTTCATGATACTCCTT
Organism: Torreya grandis; assembly: GCA_037957365.1. Classification (NCBI taxonomy): domain Eukaryota; kingdom Viridiplantae; phylum Streptophyta; class Pinopsida; order Cupressales; family Taxaceae; genus Torreya; species Torreya grandis. Next base: position 3,211,860 of record JARHVA010001162.1, read on the forward strand.
ATATAGGCCTAAGTTCATTATATAATTGCATTGATCTCATTTTAAATGTCAACTAATTTACCAATGATTGAGAAAAGTAATAGGAGGGCATCCTTGACCTATGCATTAGTCTGACTATGAATATTCTCTTCACTTAGGCTTCGAGAGTCTAGACTTGGATCTATATATCCTTGAGGATATTCTTAAACATGTTATGGGAACTCAGAGGATGGATAGTGGGTCATGGGCCATCTTTTCCTCTCTAGTATTAGTCCTCACCTTAGTGAGATAAAATATATCTTGATGGTTCTATCATATCACTGGGTTCCCCTCTTGAAAAAAACTCTATGTGAGCATCATTTTTATACTTTTATAATCTAAATCAAAACTCCACTACACATCTAGGTTACCCTAGACATCCATCTATGGCACTTTTGACCCTAGGACCATCCCTTGGGTTGTGGGGGTGTAGGAGGTATGGCTGAAATAGTGGTGAAGGGTAAAGAACTAGGTGGAGGAGAGATGGAGGAAGTGGAAGGCATGAAAGAGGAAAGGAGAGGAGGCAGAGAGGGCATGGGAGTGAAAGTTAGGATAATGAAAGGGGAATCCCATAGGAACATTTGATCCCATCATTATTCCTAAGTGAGGTTCACTTGAGGCATAATTTCCCCTAGGAATGGGTTTTGGAATAATAGGGAAGAAATGGATCGATTAAAGGTGAGGTTGGTAGGGCCTTGGGTGAGGGAGACAGGGGGTTGATGAGCCAAACATTGAGATACTTTTATTGGGGTTATAGGAGCCATTGAGACCTATGGAGGAGGTGGAATTAGAGTATAAGGACTTCAAGTTGGAGCTAGAGTATGGGTCACCATCTATTTCTTCTTTGTCCTCTTTCCCAAGTCAACTTTGAGTGCATGGTGGTTGGTCTGGCCAGGGTAATAGGGGCCATATGGGCTGATGTGGGGGGGGGGGGGGGGGGGGGGGGGGGGGGGGACTTGGAGTTGTAGAGTGTAGTATCAAGTTAACTAAAGAGGGAATTGAGAGGGTTCCTACTAGATTTGATATGCTTCCAAAGGTTGTAGTCATGCTCATTATATAAGGCATGCCTAAAGAAGTAATCAAGAGGACTCTAGGTTATGAGATGGGAGGAGTGAAGGAGAATGAAGAAACAAGTAAACTTAGAAGGTCTAAATCCAAAGGTGCTTGGGAGAAATATTGAAGGGAAATAATGGGAAATAGAGGGTGTAGATCCAAACTAATGGGCACTAGAATTGGGAGTTAGAACATAGTTAGAATAAGGGGTGGAAGGGAAAAGGGAGAAGATAGAGGAGTGAGTAGGAGAACCTAGATGAGTGTCTATTTGGCACCTTATTTTGGGCTCACTCTTGAGCTCTAGTTGCATCAAATCTCAAAGTCTTCAATGTTGATGGCTAAGCAAGTTATGTTTAGGCTACTTTGTATCATGTAATCTAGGGTCATCTCAATCACACCCTTTTTTTAACACTATAAAAAAGGTTAAAGTAAAAGTGGGAGGAGTGATTAATAGAGGTAGACATGGAGCTATATCTTGAAGAGTTAAATCTGTTAGTGGAAGTGGATCTAGATTCAAAGTTGGAGCTTGAGGAGGAGAAGGTGGTGGGACACCCTGTAAGATTCTCTAGAAGATGGATAGATCTATTGGATTTGGGTCTTCCATGGACTGATTAGGATCTTAAGGAGTTATGGAGGGGTTTTTTTTGAGCCTTCTTCCCCTTCTTCTTCTTCATTACTATCTAGGATAGCATCTCCTAGTCATTAGTGGCATTTAAATATAGTTCATCATCATCTTCAACTTGATGGCCATATTTGATGTTGAGTGAAGATGAGTATTGCTCTAAATGGGTTTGAATCACCCCTTTAGGGTTCCATTACCAAATCTCTCATTTTTTCAAGGTGAAGGAGTCTTACCTAGACACCATATTTTATATCAAGGGGAAGTTCTTATAGACATGGTGTTGTATGGTGATCAAAATATGTGGGCATGCCTTCTATTGATGTTGTATGTAGAATCTAAAGATGTCATTCACCAATTGATATGTGATCTCTTATTATACTAAGTGGTCAAAGACATAATATGGAAAATAGAGGGGGACATGGGGTAATTTCATAACTCAAATCACTATGTCATCCTTGTATAGTTAGTATTCTTTGATGGTTATGATATAATCTTGGATTACCTTTGAGAACTAAGGCATCAAAGCTTTATTGATTACCTAGTACACCATCAGGTAGAAGTGGTTATAGATGTCCTAGACATTCTAGTATAATTAGTGGCCATACAATTTGTATAATATCATGTGGATAATTGGGCCACTAAGAACCCACATACAAAAGGCTAAATGTTTGAATGGGATTGTGTTACAAATTGTATCTAGCTATTAGATCATCATGTACAAGTTTCCTCTAGCTCAAGAATCTATAATTTCATGTACCATCTTGAATTTGTTCAATCTTCCTATGTATAATATGTATGAGTAATTTAGGATCATATGCAAAAGGGGTACCCACAACTCAATGATATGCTAGTAGTCTGGGTCCCAAAATAGTTATTTTAGTAGGATCATGTCTATGTAAACCTCCTATTAGAAGGTGTGAATTGTGTAAGCATTGATTTTTTTCTTGTTAACCCACTTACAGTTATGGTTTACAGCCCATTCATGGAGGACATCATAGATCTAGTAGGTGTTCATCTAGACCAACACTACTACTACATTATATGATAAAGATAAGTTTAGGAGGGAGTAGTATGCCTTGAAGGTGTTCCCAAATATATTGACAATCTAGTGCTGAGATTTAGGTGAGCATACCTAGTCATTGATATCATCTTGTATGTAGATATCCTTGTAGAGTATGTTTCTTAATAGGCCTACAAAAGAAAATTCTTCTAGTTTGGCTATAACTCTATGGAGCCCACACTTCTTATAGGACATAAAGACATCCTCATACTCATCTAGTTGGTCATCAACATTGACAAAATCTTTGGGGACCTACTCAATTACCTTAAATACAACATTATAGTTCTTATACTTGGTTAAACTAGCAGGGAAGGTGGTATCCCGATACTTGGTTTGGCCTTTCTATTTCAAGATGTGGCATCCATTAGATTAGGATGGAGGGGAAATAAAGGATCATTGAGTATATGAATAATGAGATACAGGGGCTCTATGGAATTTTTGAAGCAAGGAGTTAGATATTTTTTGCAGTTAGTAATGGTAACCCTTAATGTGCTTCTTGTAGGATTTATAAGTGCATGAATACATCCCCATGCATTAATGGCATTTAGTAGCTCACTTGATGTGAATCTGAATTTGAGTTGGTGGCTATATTTTTTCCCTTTGTTTCTAAATCTAGAATTAAATTCAAAGCCCATGATCCTCTGCCACTAACTAGGTATAGAAATGGTGATTAGATGTTTTAAAAATTGTTTGGTCAGGTCTAGTTTCCCATTCTATTAATACATAGCATGTGATAGGCACATAGTCACATCTCTTAGAGGATCCTTAGCTAAATCCTACATTCTAACATGTGTTATTAATTTATTGGTACTCCCATTAATGTTTGGAACCTAAGCATGGTTTTTTACTCCATGTCATTCCCCTAGGTTAGTTGATTCATAACCTAAAGACATGTGGCACACCTTTATTTGACTTTGATTCTCATAAGTACTTCATTCTAAGAATTTTAGGGTCTTAATTGGAAACTAGTATATCCTCACACTAGGTGATATGATGACCTCCCATTCAGCTAGGCTTTCTTAGACTCTAACATATATAATAGGTTTAGGGTATTAGTCTATTTGAATCATGATGATGTGGCATCTTCTCATTCAATCAGGATCTCCCAAGCTCTAACATCTATGATAGGTCTAGGGGGTTGGCCTCTCTAACTTTTGATGACATGGTAGCTTCCCATTTGGCCAAGATCTTCCAAGCTCTAACATCTCTAAAAAATATAGGTGACTAGCCTCTCTAACTCATGATGATGTGGTAACTTCCCATTCGGTTGATCTCTCTTAGGATCTGACATCTTTGAAAGGTCTATGGGACTAACCTCTTTGACTCATGATGATGTGGTGACCTCCCATTTGGTCAGGCTCTCTCAAGTCTTGACATCTCTAATAAATATTAGGGATTGGCCTCTCTAACTCTTGATGACATGGAATATTCCCATTCAGTCAACATATCTTAAGTTTTAACATCTATGATAGTTCTAATGGACTAGCCTCTCTAACTTGTGATGTAATGGCATCTTCCCATTCGATTAGGCTCTCCCAAGATTTCACATCTCTGGAAAGTCTAGGAGACTTACCTCTTTGACTTGTGATGACATGATAGCTTCCTATTCAGCCAAGCTATCCCAAGCTTTGACATCTTTGATAGGTCTAGGGGACTGATCTCTCTAACTCATGATGATGTGGTGCCTTCCCATTTAGCTAGGCTCTCCCAAGCTCTTACAACTTTGACAAGTCTAGGGAACTAGCCTGTCTAACTCATGATGATGTAGTAGTTACTTATTTTACCAGGATATCTTAGGCTCTAACATCTCTTACAATTTTGGGGGATTAGTTGTTCTAACTATTTATGATGTGGTAACCTCCCATTTGGTTGGCCTCTATGAAATTCACAAAAATGACCAAGTAAGAAAGATAAAAAAAATGTGATACATTAAATCTTACTTGTCAAATATAGAGATCTCAATTTTCTATGAAATACAAAGGGTTTTTTCTTTTGGGAAGGGAACTATACTTCATGAGATTCAAGTGAATATCAACCTTTAATTTTAGTACCATGATTTATTAAAAAAGAACAAATGGTAGTTAGTTTTTTAGAGAAATCAAAAGAATCTTGTTACTACTCGAAGAAATCAAGGTGGTGTATATTCTAAAGATATAAGAAGGAATCATAACAAAAGGAAGGACTCTAAAGCTATGTTTCATGAAATTTTTTATAGGAATCTCCAATTTTGAAGGAAAAGGGGGCATTTTATCCATAATAAATGGTGACTTTCATGGGGAAAGTGATGAGAAACACTTAGAGCCCAACCAATCTCTTCTTTTTCCTTGCTCAACATAGAGATTATATAGGGGGATTTATTTTCCACATGAAAGATAAGACACCAAAGTCTCATAATATAAATTAGTCTATTGAGCTTCCACCCCATGGATGGCCACTAACATGTGTGATAAGTGATTTTTATTTCTTATGTATTTTTGGATTACCTTTGAATACTCAAGGCTAGGCTAGTTATCAAACTTCCTCTGGGGAGATATTGGTTTGATGGCTTGGGGGGAATGGCTAGGGAATTAATATAATACCATATGGGAATCTATAACCCCAATATATATTCCTTTTATCCCATTTATATCCTTGTTCCACTACTAACTAGGCCAAGAAACATGCGATGGAGATTGCCTATATAGCCTTTCGAGGTAGAATAAAAATTTAGATTATGCATGCTTTCTCTATTATTTTCTAAGATTCTTAAGAGGAGATAATTATTTATTAGTCTTATACATTGAGGGTTTAGGACCAAGCCAAGTATGGATGGATAAGGGGGAACTTCTGAATATCCATCTAGTCCTTGATCAACATGAATAATCTAGTCTATTCTTGAGCTATTATTTTAAGTGCAGCTTAGTGTCCATCTTGGGGTGTAGGTTATTCTAAAATACACCTATTTTTCTTAGAATCATTGGCATCTCAAATTTGGTATTTAAAAATTCCTTTTTTACAATCCTATAATCACTTAGATCAAAGGCTTCAACTTGGTCTTTCTTTCTCCTCAACATTCCTTCTGAGCTTCGGCCACCACCTAAAGCAGTTACTAACAAGGGTTTGGAATTAGAGGAACAATGTAGAATAAATAAGGGGTTGAAGGGGGAAAACATAAAATAAAATAAAAACACATAGAAGAAATAAACACATGATGAAATCAAACAAATAACTAAAGTAAATATATCTAATATATACATTATCACCTCCTACTTGAACTACATAAAAATTACATTGGAGGGGACAACCAAGAAATAGTGCTTCAAGAATTCCTCATTTAGTAGAAGTGGTAATTCATTGCCTTCAATATATTTGAGACAAAATGTGTTCTAGCTTAGTATTTTGGCTATCTAGTATGGGCCAATCCTAAGGGGATCAAATTTTGAATGTTGGCCTTTATTTTCATGGGCCTTGTCTCACATTAGGACTAAGTCTAAGATTTTGAAGGTTTTGACATTTGCTATCTTATCAAACCACATCTTTATTATGTCTTGATTCTTGCTAAATCTCAACAAAGATTCATCTTAGTCTTCCTATAATTGAATTAGGTCCAGGAGTCTAAATTTTACTTTTTCATCTATTTTCATGAATTGTTGCATGAACTTGTAAGTTGGAATTTTTAGAGTGACTAACATGATTAGATCCAATTTGTAGATGAGGAAATGAGAGATTGTGAGAGATTATTTATAAGAGGTGTGGTCTATTGATAAGGATAACTTTGATAATCAATGTCATTTATGAGGCTTCTCTCTAGCTGATTTCTTGATGGAGTCAGTCAATTTTTTGTTGGTGGATTATGCCAATCCATTCCCTTGTGAGTAGTGATTAGAGGATAACTTTAGTGTGTTCCCATTATCATAATCTCATTATATAAATTATTATAATTTAAAGGCACAACCATTATCACATACTAAAGAAATGAGGACCCCAAAATTGGTGACTATGGCATTCTCAAGGAACTTCATAACTTTAGTAGTGGTTTTTCTCTTGGTTACAACTACTTAAAACCATCTAGTGTAGTATTTTGTTCTTATAAGGATGAATTTATTATTGTAAAATGAATTAGGATTAATCACCCCCACTAAATCCAATCCCCATTATGTGAATGGAACAAACTCTATAATAGGTTGTAGTGGAATTATGGAATGTGTTTCTATTTTAGAAAAGGTTTGTCATTAGTGGTAGAAAATAACATGAGTGTGAACATATTTGAATAGTGTGGGCCAATATTAACCTACCAAGAGAACATTATGAGCCATAGCATTGGCTGTAAGATGGAAAACTCCTAATTTTTCATGGGAATTTGTCATTATGTCCTTGTCCTCTTCTTTATATACACACCAGATGTAGATTCCTTCATGCTTTATTCTAAAGATAACTCCTTTCTTCAACATATAATTCATGGATTTCAACTAGAGAGGTTTTCTCTGTATATGGTTGACTCTTAGGGGTGAAATTCCATAAAGTAGAAAGTACATGACTAGGTAGTAATAGTTTGAGTGCCACACCTTTTTGTGGTCCACTTGGTATACTATTATTCTTGGGTATATCTCTATGATTATTTGAGTGAGGCCTTGTTCCCTGACCAATTTGATCAGCTTGATTTCCATGTCATACTCTTTTAATTTTGTCATCCATCAGCCTATCCTCTCACCTAGCTCATTCTTCCCTAGTATTTGTTTTATGGTTGGTTCTGAGACAATGGCATGCACTTTATTCCATAGGATGTAATGCCTAAATTTCTTCACTACCTTGACTAGAGCATAGGCATGTTTGTCCATAGTTTAATACCAAAGTTAGACATCTTTAATATTAGTACTCATAAAATCCATGGGGTGCTCTTCTCATTCTAACATTTGGGTGAGGTAGGTGGCAATGGTGTGCTTTGAAGTGAAAGGGTAAATATAAAAGTATTGCATATAGTCTAGGTTGATGAGTATTGGGGCTTGCATAATAACATCTTTGATATCATATAAAACTTTCCTTTATTTCATGTGCCACTCCACTTTAGCATCCTATTTCAACATTGCATTTAATGGCTTCACTATTTCAATAAATTAAAAAATAGACCTACACATAATTTTGATTTTCCCAAATAAAGATTTTAGTTCTTTCTTGATATTAGGTAAAGGTAGTTTAAAAATTACATCCACCCTTTTGGGATCAAGAAATATCTTCCTTTGTGACAATGTGACCAAGAATCTTACCTTCAGTAATACTAAACATGCTCTTTCTTGGGTTTAAGAAGATGACATACCTTCTGCATATTTTAAATACCCTTTCCAAGTGGTGAATATGATTTGACATATATTTAAAAAGCATAGTTAGGTCATCCATATATATTATTATGCACTTACCTATCAAGCCCTCAAAGGCAAAATTAATTTCCCTTTGAAAGGTTGTATCAAAATTGATTATCCTAAAAATAATTTGTTTATAAGTGAATTTACCCCACTTGGTGGTGAAATTAGTCTTATTTCTATCTTTTGGGTTGATTAGGACCTAGTTATATCCTGAGAAGCCATCCAATAAGGGCATTATCTGAGAGATGATCACCATTTGGATCACCTTGTCTAGTGAGGGTAATGGGTAGTTATCCTTATCTAAGGCTTCGTTCAAGTTTTAAAAGTCTATGAAAAGGTAGATTTCACCATTCTTTTTTCACATTGGGACTAGGTTGGCCACCCAAGTAGAATGGTAGATTGGGAAAATTATCCTGTAAAGAGTAACTTGTGGACTTCCTTGTGAATTAAGGGCTCCAAAATTGGGTTTACCGACCTCTATCTTTGATTAAAGGGTTTTTGGTTGGGTTTTAAGGGGATAGTGTGATTAATTAATCTGAGTTCAAAGACCTTAAATTTTTCATAAGCCCAGGCAATCACATCCTTATATGATAGTAATAACCTCCATAACTACTCTAATTTATGGTTCATCCAATCCAAAACCACATTCACTATCTAGGGATTCTCTACAGAGCTAAGATTAACAAGTCAACATTTTTAGTCTTTGAACTTAGGCCTTTTAACCTAGAATGTTGGGTTTAATACATCAAACACTCTTTTTAGTGAAATCATCCCCTTCAAGATCTAATTCCCATTGATGTTTAGGATCATATCCTTATCCAACTTAGTCTTAAGGTGGTCTCTATCCTTTTCATCTATGATTTGGGCATTGAATATCCCCTCACTTATGAGGAAATAGATGATTTTTTGGTCATATTTAAAGACTTAGAATTTAATCACATTGTCTAAGATAGAAAGATAGGTAACAAGTTCCACAAAGAACATTTGTATCTTAGTGTCATCTAGAGGGGTTAGGTTTGTCACAGTCGATGCTAGTGAGTATACTACTTAGTTTTCCTCTTGGGGAATAGGGATGATATTAAATGTGTTGAACATTTCAATTAGATCTTAAGCTCTATATTTATACCTTTTGAAGTATGATAGTTTGCATTAAAACTTATTTTTGATCTAGTTGACCACTAGTTCAGAATCATTGAAAACTCTTAGTTAGTTTACCTCATGTCTCAATGCAAATTTTAATCCCAAGATTAGAGATTCTTACGCCACCAAGTTATTTGTGTGAGGGAACTATGGTTTATAAGATGCTAGATGTTTCCTCCCTAAGGGATATATAAGAATAACACTAGCCCCGTTTACTTATTTGGAGTGATCTCTATATACATAAAGAGACTATAGGCCAAGTAGACATAAGATATGTTTGGTTTGGTTTTTGGGAGGATGGGTGTTTTGCATGTAGATGCTTAGGTAAAAGGAAACTAAGTTTATCTTCTCATTAATGTTGTTGTATTCAATGATCATATGTTTCATGTATGGTTCCCTATCCACTCTTATTTTTTTATATACCCTCTCTAAGGAAACCACATATGGTATAAATCTATGGCCATATACCCATTCAAGGCTTCAGACCAATCTCTATTGAGGATCATGTCGTAGGCTTATGGGGTATCAACCACTTTATTGTCTATAAAGCATTGAATTCTAGGATCAAATTCTAATTAGATGTGTATGTTTAGTATCTCACCTATCACTTTCACCTCTGACTCGTCCAATTAGACCACTACCTTGTCTAATTTTATGGGGCTAAGACCAAATTTATCACATATGCTTGTTGACATCACATTAATCAAGGATTTGAAATCTACTAAGAAGTTATGTAGATCCTTTCCAAACAACATAATAGTAAAAATTAATAAGGGAACCTCCATCTTATTCTTATGAATAAGAACATTGGCATGTGTTACTCCTATTTTTGGCTAGGCTTGTGGGGTCAGCTTTTGAGTCAAAGACTTTAATAAGAGATCTCTTTGCTTTGTGATTTGGGCAAGCACATGAATGGTAATGTTATACTTGATCTTTTTCATAACCTCAAATATGTTATTACCCTTTTTTATTTGTATTTGTGGGGTTTCCACATGTGTCTTAGGATCTTGAGGTATTGGAGGTGGAGGATCATTCCTAATATTTTGGTCTAGTGGGGTCACACCATTATTTGGGGGTATTGATATAGTAAGGGGTTATTATTTTTTCCTACTCATAAGGGTGTAGTTACTCCTTTAGAACTTATGAAATGCATACACATCACTAATACCTTATTTTAGCTTATTTTATTCTTGACTAGGGAAATCCAAATTTTCCAATACCATAGCAATACTAAAGACTTTACTTAAGTTAAAGGATTTTAGATATTTGGGGAATAAATTGTATTCTTTCATTTCATTTTGGAAGATCTCAAAATCACAACCAAACTCCATACATTTTTGCTCCCCGTGTGTTGTGTTATGCACTTAACACCAATTAGGTAAGGCTATCTCAAAGATATCGATCTTAGGGAGCTTATTAGGTGAATTTTTGAGGGGGTTGTGAGGGTGGTTTAACCTCCTATTTGGTATTTGATATGTGATTTTTTTATTGTATCTTTTTATGTTAGAGTTTTTCATCTATTTCTACTACCCTAGGAAGTCATTGTTGAGTTTTTGTACCATTTTTTGAATGGCATCTAGCTTTATTTTACTAGGCTCTTGAGGCATTGTTTGGGTGTTATTAGCCATAGATAATGTCAATTTATATTGAGTTTGGGGAATTAGATCTATCCCTCTTAGTTTTAGGAAACCTAGTTATTAGTTTTAAGTTGGGTGACCCAATAAGAGTTGATGTATTGTAAGGATCGACTGAGGCATAAGTGAATTCTAGTTAACTCTAGGTAAGAAGTTAAACACATGCATTTGTGGTAGCATTCTGGGAATGGGGGTCATGGTGTAACTTTGGGGGTTTAATTATCTATCCACTTTAATGGCCCCTATGTATGCTAAGGATATGTCTATTATAGATATGTCCCTTCTTAGGAACATGGTCATCCAAGGGTCCAGAGCATTCTTATACATTTCAAGTGTTAATTGAGGGTTGAGTTGGTAAAACATGGTTACCTGGATATACATCTTTTAGAACCTAACATTGAAATTTATAGTGGGATCATTGGGATCTATTTTGATACAATTAAACTGATGGTACAAGATGTTTAGGTATATTACTTGGCCAAATTAGGTGAGGAAAATAGAACTGAAATGGTCCCAACTTAGTATAGAGTCTCTAGGAAGGTTTAAGAACCAACCATAGGTAGATTCCATTAGGGTAAAAGGGAATAACCAGCATGCTACATCCTCATATTCTACATTCAAGATTCTTAGGGAAATATTATAGGAGGTTTTGTTTTCATCCACAGTTCATCCCATACCAAGGGTGAAATGAGGAAGATCTCTCTCAAGTTTCCTAGGTAAATCGTGGATAACTCCCAAGATGTTAATGGTTGAGCCAACTAACCAAACCATCTTGGGATATGAATTTACGATAGGTTGTGGATATGAATTGATAATAATCATGATAATTTTGGGTTTATTAGACCCAGGTTTTTAATGAAAAAGTAGGGGAAATTATCAAACTTCCTTGATGGGATGTAGCCTTGGTAACAGGTGAACTAGTCTCCAAGATGCTTCATAATCAAATAATAGGTAGCACATTATTATCATCAAATCAAACTCAACATATTCATAAAATGAAATAAAATCAAAGACAAGCATGAAGTATCTTGGGCCCTCCTTCTAGCACTATCTTTTATTCATTCCAATATGCTCCTTATCATGAGATGCCCATGAGATTGGGCATTCCTTGAAAAGTGGAAGGTGGGGATAATCACAAACTTTTGTCCTATATTTTAGGGATGATCTAAGATTAGTTAAGGGCATTAATATGATTATTGTACATCACAATGGAATTTACATGAATATTCTCCAAGAGATGCACTATTACCATTAGAAATTTAATACATTATACTTCACACAAGTTAAGTATAGTTATGAATACTTGAGTGTTTGGCTTATTATTTATAAACATAAGGGGAAAGGGGTATTTAAATTCCAATAAATAAAAATAAAAGAGATGGAAGGGTAAGGTAGATAAGGGAAGCCTCCATGTCTAAAATGATATCAATGCAATGGTCATTAAACCAAGAGACTCTACCATAGTTATACCATTGTAAATTGATTTTCACTAGACTTATACCTCTAAGAACATATAATGGGGAGATTTTGAGGGAACTGGGAGTATGCCTTCAATGTGAGTTCCTACTAATAATGAGTACTATGGGTTTATTATCAAAAAATTCATAAACACCATATGAGAATTTATAGCTAAGCACACAAATTATCAGCACTACCAAAAGGAAAATGAAAAAACTAACACATCATAACCATGACATTCATAAAGTAACAAAGTGTTAATCCAATAACCTATCACTAATGATCATTCAAACATGAAGATGAAAGAAACTTGAAACTTAGAAAGACTCCCTTGCATAAAATAGAGATTGTATTCATTAAAACAGTGAAATATTGCTACAATAATTGATCTAGACTACTTTTATAGTCTTGAGTGATGAAGGAAATGTAGGTGAAATCCTATAAATAATCCAACAACACTTTCAAGAAATTTTTGGTCAACCCTTAAAATATAATATGGTTTTTCTTTAAATAGATAAATATTGGGGCTCACCTCCAAAAAACATGAAGATCCCATCCTAAGCCATGATGGCCACTCATTACAGTTATAACTATATTTAAACATTTTAACCAAAACAAATCCCTATAAACCTATAATAGATCTATGGGGACCACTAGTTAACATGTAAAGGTGTATGTATAAGAGGGACTAGCTCTTAGATGATTTGACTAGGTGCTCCTAGCTTCCAACACAATTACCATAAGGTCAAACTCTTTATCCAACTTGGCCAAGTTCATCAGAGGATCTTTGAATATCACCTCAGCCTAAGCTATCAATCTCTAGGAGATTTAGAAAGCTACTTCCATTGATGCTTAAACTTTAGAGACTTTGTTGATGCTCACCATTGACCGAGTGTAAAATTATAGCACTACTCAATATCTTTCCTAGTTTTCCTCAACCATTTTATCCCTCATAACTTAGTCAAATTAACCCAGGTGGACTCTGAATTCACCTTAGTCAATTAAGTTACCATCCAAGTGGAATATTACAATGATATTGACCTTTTTGAATTACATCAATATCTTATTCTCACCCTATTCTAAGGGCCATGTTACAATGTGTTTCAAAGATATATACTCCTCCATTTCTTCTCTCATATTCCCAGCATAAGTTTTGTACAACCCCAAGTCTGAGGTTGGTATGAGTTTAAGCTCTAAGATCATTCCTTTATTGACCACCACATGTAGATTTTAGAAATTCTAATTGATTTATGTGATCCTTCCCATGTATGCATGAGTTCACTATAGAATTACATTAGTATTGGCCCAAATATCCACTACTTTCCCAAGGATTGAGAAAATTAGTAGGAGGGCATCCTTATCTTGTCTAACTAGTCTAACTAGGAATGTTCTCTTCACTTGGGCTTTGAGATTTTGGACTTGGCTCTACATGTCCTCAAAGATATTCTTAGAAATGTTGTGGGTATCTCAGAGGATGAACAATGGGTCTTTGGCCATATTCTCATCTCCAGTAATATTCCTCACCTTAGTGAGGGAGAATAGATCCTGATGGGTTAACCATATCATCGAGTTCCCCTCTTAGATAAATATTTATGTGAGCATCCTTTTCATACTCTTAGAGGCTTAGTTGAAATTCCATTACACATTCATGTCACATTAGACATATATCACTAGGTCTTGTGACCCTGAGACCATCCCTCAAGTTATGGGGGCTATAAGAGGTATGTGTAAAATGGTGGTGAATGGTGGAGGACTAGGTAGAGGGGAGATGGAGGAAGTGAAAGGAGTTTAAGAGGAAAGGAGTGGAGTTGGAGGGGAAATGGGAGTGAAAGGAGGGAGAATGAAAGAAGAGGCCAATGGGAACATTTGATTCTACCATTATTCCTAAGAGAAGTTCACCCGAGGCAAAATTACCCTTAAAAATAGCTCATAGAAAAATAAGGAAGAAATGAACCGATTGAAGGTGAGGTTAGTGGGACCTTGGGTATAGATGAAGGTGGCCAAGGAGCTAAATGTCAAGTTATTTTTATTGGGGATAGAAGATCCACTAATACCTATAGAGGAGGTATAATTATATCATAAGGCCTTTAGGCTAGATCCAAATTATGGGTCACCTTCTATTTCATATTTAGCCTCTTTCCTAGGTTAGCTCTAGGTATTATAGTGGATGGTTTAGCTAGGATGATAGGGGCCATAAGGGTTGAAGGTAAAGGACTTATAGCTACAGATTGAAGCATCAAGTTTATTGAAAAGTTAACTAAGAGGGCTCTTTTTATAAGGGGTATGTTTTTAAAGGTTTTATGCATGCTCAATATTGAGGGCATGCCCCACGGAGGCATCGATAGGAATCCAAACTATGATATGGGAGGAGAAGAGGGGAATTAATAAATAAGGACACTCAAAAAGGATGAGATAAAAGGTGCTTGGGAAAAATATGGATGGTAAAAAATGGGAAATAGAGGGGGTGGAGTTGTACTAGTGGGCATTAAAACTGGGAGTTAGAACATGGTAGAAGTAAGGGGTAGAATGTAAATGGAAAGAGATGGATGAGTGAGTGGGATAACATAGATGGGTGTATATTAGGTTCCTTGTTATGGGCTTACTCTTAAGATATTGGCTACATCAAATCATAAAGGCTATGGTGATAGTAGCTAAGCAAGATGTGCTTCGGTTACTTGATATCATATAGTTTGGGGTTAGCTCTATCATGACCTTATCACTAGTGCTACCAGAGAGGGTGGAGGTAGATCATGAGGAGAAACTAGAGGAGGTAGAATTAGAGATAGAGATTAAGGAGTTAGAGTTGCTAGTGGAAGCAGAGCTAGAGCTGGAATTAGAGCTTGAGGAGGAGAAATCAATGGGATAGCCTACAATATTCTTTAGGGGATGGAAGAATTTTAAAGGGGCTCATCTAAGCCTTCTTCCCCTTCTTATTCTTTATTTTTATCTAGGATAGCACCTCTTGGTCATTTGTGATGTTCAAAAAAAGCTCATCATTATCTTCAGCTTGATGGTTGTAGTTAATGTTGAGTCAAGCTAAGTATTTTTCCAAATGGGACTAAATCACCCCTTTAGGGTCCCATTGTTGAATCTTTCATTTTTATAGGGTGGAGTCTCACCTAGATATCATATTATATATCTAATAGAAGTTCCTATAGACATGGTGTTATATGGTGATCGATAGATATAGGCACACCTTCTATTGATGATGTATGTAGAATATGAAGATGTCATTCACCAGTTAATAGGCTATCTCTTATTATAATAAGTGGTTAGCTACATATTATGTCAAATAGTGGGGTTCTTGGAAGAATCCCATGACTTGGATGATCGTGTCATCCTTATATAGTTAATAGTCCTTGATGGTTATGATAGAATCCTAAATTACCTTTGAGAGCTAGGGTATTGGAACTTAATTGACTACATAGTACACCACTAGGTATAAGTAGTCATAGATGTCTCAAAAAATTTGGTGAAAATAGTGGCCATATAGTTTTCATAAAACTATATGAATGGTTGGGCCACTAGGAACCCATGTAGGAAAGGTTAAATGTTTGAATGAGAGAATCCCACAAATTTAATCTATCTAGTAGCTCATCATGTATAATTTTCCTCCATCTTAGGCTTCTAAAATGGTATGGACCAACTTGAAGTTGATTGATCCTCCTATGTCTTGGATGTCTAAGCGAATCAAGATCATATGTATAAGGGGCACCCATAACGCTTGACATGTTGGTAGTTTCAGTCCTCAAACCACTAGTTCAGTAGGATCATGCCTACTTGAACCTCCTTCTATAAGTTATGACTATGTAAACATTGATTTTATCCCTGTAAACCCACTTAGATTTGGGGTTTTTAGACCATTCATAGAGGACATCATACATCTAGTAGGTTTTCATCTAGATTGACATTGTCATTGAATCATAAGAGAAATAAAAGTTTGAGAGGGATTAGTACACCTTAAAGGCATTTCTAGATATATCATCAATATGGTGATGAGAGTTGGTTGAGCATACCTAGTCATTGATAGCATCTTGCATGCAGATAGCCTTATGGAGGATGTCACCCAATAGTTCAGCATAGAAAAATGCCTCTAATTTAGCTATGGTTCTATGGATCCCATATTTTTTATAGGACCTAAGGGCTTCCTCGTACTCATCCAATTAGTCATCGATGTTAGTCAAATATTTGGGGACCCACTCAATTACCTTAAATATAACATTTTAGTTCCTATACTTCGTTAAACTAGTAGAGAAGGTGGTGTCTCAGCACTTGGGTTCAGTATTTAGATTTGAGGATGTGGCAGCCATTATAGTAGGATGGAGGGGAAATTAGGGAGATTTGAGCATAGAAGGCATAATATGCAGGGGCTTTATGGAGTTTTAAAAGCAAGGAGTTATATTTTTTTGTAGTCAGTAATGTTAATTATTAATGACCTTTTCTTAAGCTTTATAATCACATGTATTAATGGCATTTGGAAGTTCACTTTCTATGAATTTAAATCTGAGTTGGTGGTTGGATTTTCTCCTTTTATTTATAAATCTATAATTAAATTTAGAGCCTATGATCCTCTGCCACCAACTAGATATGGCAATGGTGATGAGATGTTTTTAAAACTATCTAATTGGGTCCATCTTCCTGTTCTATTAATGCCCAATGTGTGTTAGGTACATAGGCACATCTCTTAAAGGATCCTTAGCTAACTCTTCTTTTTAACACATGTCATCCTTTTATTGGTCATCCCATTAATGGTCAGCACTTAGGCATGGTTATGTACTCCATGGCATTCCCCTAGGCTAGGTGATGCATCACATCGGGACACATATCACACCTTAATTGGCCTTCGAGTCTCATTTGTACTTCATTATGATATTTCTAAGGTCTTAAGTGGAAATTAGTTCATCATCATATTAAGTGATGTGTTAACCTCCCATTTGGTTGTGCTCTTCTAGGATCTAATAGCTCTAATAGGTTTGGGGGAATAGCCTCTTTGACTCATGATGACATGGTAGCTTTCCATTTGGCTAAGCTCTTTCAGGCTCTAACATATCTAATAGGTTTGGGGACTAGCCTCTCTAACTCATGATGATGTGGTACCTTCCCATTTATATGTACTCTCTTGAGTTTTAACATCTCTGATAGGTCTGGGGTAATAGCCTCTCTAACTTATGATGACATGGTATCTCTTCATTCAATCACACTCTCTTGAGCTCTAAAATATCTAACAAGACTAAGGGACTAGCCTCTCTAACTCATGATGACATGACCACCTCTCATTCAACTAGGCTATCCTAGGTTTTGACATATCTGATAGATCTAAGGGATTGGCCTCTTTGAATAATGATGATATGGTAGTTTCCTATTCATTTAGGCTCTCTTGGGCTTTGACATCTTTCATATGTCTAGAGGATTGGCCTCTCTGAATCATGATGACATGGTATCTTTCCATTTAATTGGGCTCTCCTAGGATCTGACATCTTTGATAGGTCTATGGGACTAACCTCTCTAACTCATGATGATGTGGTAGCTTCCTATTTAGCTAGGATTTCTTAGGTTCTAAAATATTTGATAAGTTTAGACAACTAGCCTCTCTAACTTGTGATGATGTGGTACCTTCCCATTCATCTTATCTCTCTTAATATTTGACATCCCTAACAAGCTTATGGGACTAACCTCTCTAACTTTTGATGATGTGGTAGCTTCTCATTTGACTAGGCTCTCCTAGGATCTAACATCTATGATAGGTTTGTGGGACAAGCCACTCTAACTATTGATGATGTGACAACCTCCCATTTATTTAAGCTCTAAAAAATTCATAAAAATGACCAAGAAAGATAAAAAATGTGATACATTAAATCTTACTTATCTGATATGAATATCTCGATTTGCCATAGAGGACAAAGGATACGTTACTTTAAGAAGTAAACTAGACTTCCTAAGATTCAAGTGAAAATCAACTTAAAATATTAGTGCCATGATTTATTTAAAAATAAAAAACACTACTTAGTTTTTTAGATAAATTAAAAGAGGCATGTTACTACTTGAATAAATTAAAGTGGTGTATATTTTGAAGATTTGAGCAAGTGTCTTTGAAAAGAATAAAAGGAAGGACTTTGAAGCTCTAGTTCATGAAAAAATTTAGAGAGGTCCTCCATTTCTAAGGAAAATGGGGTGTATTAGCCACAAAAATAGGATTATGTCATCATGTTGGAGAGTATATCATCATAGAAAACTTAATTTTCATTGACACATGTATGTAACATATTAAATGTAGGGCATACATGTTTCATGTCTAGTAGATTTAGCAATGAATCATGCATTAAATTTAATGTCTATGAAGTTTAATATGTAGTAAAATTCATGATATGTATCATGGAACCATTAATCAAGTTTATCAAGCATAACACACAATGCCATGTAATGTCATATAATAAATCCAAGGGCCACACACAAAGGACATGTTCAACTGTCACACATATAAGTAAACATCATACACATAAGACCAAGGGCCAAAATTAATTGACATGTTCAAATGTTGCACAAGCAAATATTTCACACATAGGTCCAAGTTCCATAATAAATGGACTTATTCAAATGTCACATAAGTATACATCACACATAGGTTCAAGGGCCACAAATAATGGACTTGTTCAAATGTCACACAAACCAAACATAAATGTCATAGAGATGTTTGTTAAAATTTTCACACATGGGAAAATATACATGCATAATAAGTAAGCAATGTATAACTTATTATGCAATAAATTACACAACATCAAAATAGTAAAGAACAAGTGAAAACTAGTCCATTCCATTTATATGTACCAATGTCATATTTTATAAAAGTAGCATATCCATGTAGTATAATGTAAAATATGATTGATTTAACAAGACACTTGTAATATATGTATCTTAAAATTTTATTTTAGGCTACAGATAGATATAACATATTATGGTATAAATTGTAAAATAAGATTCCCCTAGCATAGGCATGGCTAATGGGTAGAAGGGAGTCCAACATCTCAAAATTCATATATATTGTATGTCCTAAAACACACTCATATGCCTCATGAAATTCATGTGTATTAAATAATAATATGCTTTTTACCAAAATATATGATAAATAGCATATGTAAAGAAGTAACTATCATCTCATGTCATGCTCAAGTCCTATTTTTATTTTTTGAAAATATTTTGTATTTTTTTGTATTTTTTCCACATTTGATTTTTTTTGGGTATTTTTGATGTATATACAAGGAACTAGCCTATGATACATTAAACATGAGAAGTATAATGTGTGTTTGGATTAAAGAGTTGGAGGGTGACTTTCCATCGATGAGTACTACATGTAAATGTATCTAAATCTGAAAAGGCATCAAGTGTTGTAATATAATTATCATGATCATTGTTGATAAAATATTTTGTAGAATGTGAAGTTCGAGAAGATGCATGACTTAATGATGTTTGTTGTATAGTTTGAGATCTTAATACATGTGTTCAATGTGGAACATGTTGTATTGTCTAAGGTACTACCTTAGAATTGACTATAGGAGACTTAGACTTCTTTGAGCCTTATATGACCCTTTGATATGAAGCTTGTTACTTAGTAAGGTATATATTTTTCCCCTAAATTTATTATATATAAATATTTTACATAGGTCCATAATTGATTTTGCATTTTTTTATTGAATGGGTGCATTAATTATTTTTGTATTGCACTTTGGAGTAAGGGTTATAATTATATTTTTATGGTGCTCTTGAATAGGTGCCATAACTAATTTTCATGGTGGCAAGGGAGGAGGAGGAATTAACATTAACTATAGATGGTACTCATATGTAATGCCTTGAAATTTGACCACCTTATTACACTGTATGTACTTGAGGCATTTATGAACTTTAGATGGTACTGCAAGAAACCTTTTTATCCAAGGGCATCCTAATAACATATTGAAGACCCTCATGCTTGGAAGGACTAGAAATAGATTTTATGTATGGAATCAAAAATTCATCATGTCTATAAATCAATCCTGGCTTAGAGAAGATAGAGCATACCTACACTTTCAATTGGGATACACTTATTAAGTGGGAGCATGATTAATATGGGAATCTACTAGATGTAATTAAGGGATCACTTATCACAACATATCATGCTAAGAAGGGTTCCAAAGCCTATAGTCTAACACAATTGAAAAACAATCCTAATGGAGTCCAAAGGTTTAAATCAATTCACTTAATCTAATAACAGGAAAGTAAACCTAATCTAGAGCACACCAAATCTTGTGGCACAAAGTGGGGGTTATAAATAATAAAATAACTAAACTAAACATGTATTAGAAGACATATACTCATGCCAATGTATACATAATATTAATAAATGAGAGAAGAATATAAATGCATCATCTATCTACTCTTACAAAGGAGAAATAAAGTTAGGAATACTTACCTTTGAAGATGAACCCATTGATCCTCAATCTCTCCCTTATCCAAGGTTCTTCACAAGAGATTGTTGTAGTATGTAAGGATACAAAGATAAATCATCTCTAGGCTACACAACCTATCTAAGCATTCAAAAGAATTTTCCACAACAAAAGATTCGTATCTCTAAAGAAAGTATGGAACCCTAAGATTTATTCCTCAATTAGAATGGTCAATAAGCAGATGTTCATTCACACTTCTTCACTATTAATTCTTCTCTTATGAAATGGTGGGAAATGAACTTGTATATATAGGTATATCTTGCCCTGAATCCTCCTAAAAACTCAATTGTATAGGGTCAACCTAGTCAACCTAATGTGTTTTTAGGGACAATTAATTGGGTCTGAGCTAGGTCAGCCTAAAGGCTAACAAGATAAGAAACTGAAAAATACCCCTAAAATGTATTGGGTCAACCTAACCAACCTAGTACAACTAACTAACCAAAAGGGAGTTAAGGCAAGAAAGGGATGGATAAGGCATGACAACTGAGAAGAATGGGTAGGATTGAGAAGAATAAACTTAGGGTAAATGGTTTTAGGAGACAAGTGTGTATATAGAAAGTGGAAAAAGGGAAAACAATCTTATGAAGCATCTATGGTCTACCCACCCCTTTTAAGGAATGTACTCAGAGAGATTGAGCCTTGATGGATTCATATAAGATACAAAGTGTCATTAATCAATAAAATTTTGAAAATATTATGTTTATACATATTCCCCACTCAAAGCTCATCATGTGTCATCTAAGTGCAATATGGGATGGTGCTTTAGGAAATAGATAAAGATAACACACAACATTGATTCTAAGTGTAGTAACCAATAAATAAGATAAATGAAAGGACTAAATTGAAAAACACATACATTTAACTAACCTTAATTTTGTAGATAAAGAAGTAGACTATAAAAAATGTGAAGGTATCCAATATAGAGAACACTAGACAAACCTATGGAAGTTAGTACAAAAAATAGCCAAAAAATAAAAAAAAAATTAAGATAAGTATGTGATATTGGAAAATAATCTCTACATCATCATGAATCCAATGAATTTTATGGTTTTAAAAATGGATGAGTAATAACAAAGATACAGATAAAAGAAGGAATCTGTAAGACAATAAATTAAAGAATTTGAAGTGCCAAAAGTGGTTTTTTAATAGGGGAAAAGATAAGTCATTTGTTATTTTGACTTATGAAGGGGAGAAAAATATCTCTAGAGATAAAATAAGCTAAGATGGTGAGAAGATGATAGGCTAGATAGGGAGAGGCTCTAGAGGTGGTGGCAAGTACACTACAGGTAGGCAACTAAGAATCTCAAACCAATTTTTGAAATTTATATTGAATTAAGTGAATTTTTAATAATTTTGAATTTTAAGCATTTATAGATATCAAAATGAGGTAAAATTAGATTCTAGGGGTATAAAATAGAAATACAATAAATGGGTTTAGAGGAATTGGGAAGAAAGCAAGAAAAATGCACTTCTTTAGGAAAATATAAGGGGTCGATAGGTAAAATGAACTAGGTTGACCTAGTCATCCTAGTAGGCTAGAACTAGGTAGAATCCATAGTGTTGACCCAGTAGGTATGGGTCGACCCTATACATTCTATAAGACAAAACCCTAATGCAATTTCCAACTAATTCATAAGGTCTAAATTGACAATGCATGACTAAGAAAGGGGAAACAAGAGGGTTGACTAAGATTTTGGAGTCAACTAAGGCAAAATAGGGAAATTTTGGTCATAAGCTAGAAATAGGAAACAGAATAAAAGCAATTAGGCTTGTTTTTTTAAAATAATGTAAAAAAGAATGTATTGTGACTATACATGACATAAAGGAACTAATACATCCTTTCTTATTTATTGATTCTAGATATGATGGAGGTTCTAGAGATTGTTGGATGTAGCTTGGTTACCAGCATTATTAAAGTGATTGTTAGATAAAGATAGGGCTATACTAGTATCCACAAGTCTAGAAAGCATAGCTAATATGTGTAGGATCCCCATGAGTTTAGATTTGTTAGCCATGTTCCTTAGTTATTATGAATGATTAACTAACACATTCAGATAGGAGGTGGATGTGGATGTGATAGAGGTGGCCATCACATTAGAGGATGTTCATGCCATCCTTGGGCTGCTCATAATATGAGCATCAATGACCATACGGATACCAAATAGTATAAAGGAGAGGAGAGCCTTAGCCATGTGGAATACAAGCTTAGAGATGATTTTGGGAGGGAGGAGAGTTAGTAAAGATGATGTATATACATCATATATTTTGGATATCCATAAATTTATGATAGGACTTGTGACATAGTGGGTGATATGTCACAAGTTAGATGGTAAGGTACCACTATTCATGGTAGCCTTGAACAAGATGATGCTAGAAGAGGAAGTTTTATATGATCTAGGATCTATCATCTAGGTCTAGATTATACATGATCTATATGAGATTTTGGTTAAATGGTGGAATGCCATGGGACTGATCATATTACTGACAACCTATATATATGAGATGTTTCCTATGTATCAATTAGCTAGGTTGCCCCATGCAGCTGATGATAGGCCACCTAAAGTATAGAGATGGAGAGAGGACCAGGTAGTGAAGGACATGCCACCCATGTTAGTGATATATTTAATGATATGTACAAACATCATGTGGTATCCATATGAAGACATAGTAATTACATGGGTGAGTTAGCACATAGTTGCACCAGTGACAATTAAAATAGAGGTTATTAGACATTACATGTGGTAGAGAGAGCCACATTCGATGACATAGGTGCCAAGACATATGGGCTTGCCTCATCCAATAAAACCAATATCAATGCCTGAGTAGTGGGCTCAGCATGTGAGGGAGTCATGGGGGAAGAGAGGACTTGGACCATAGATAGTGAGACCAGTACTCATGCCACATTATAAGTGACTATGGACTGGTTAAGAATGATAGGGAGTAGAACAAGAAGATATGGAGGTGGAGGCAGAGATGCCAAATGTAACACTACTAGTTTTTTAGTAGGAGGAGCTATAATCATTGAAGACATGATGGTGATGGAGGCAATAGGAGATAACAAAGATTGAGATCATCCTTGATGAGCCAGTAGAGGAGCTAGAGGAGGGATAGATGAAGAAATACTATGAAGGTTTAGGTTAAGATGGACATGAGATATGATAGAGGGATTTGATCTAAGGAAGTAGCCCACAAAGGAGGTATTAGGAGGCTATGTATATGGGGAGACTATGTTAGGTAGTCATATAGATGGTGAGACTATAGTAGTTAAGACATAGATAGGTAAAAAATGATGGTTAAATTATTTTTTTAAGTTTTTTATTTAGAATTAGAGATAGATGGATATTTTGAGATATAATCATGATCTAATATCAATTTGGTGTGATTTTTTAGATATAGATAAGGATGTAGGGGAGATATGGGGGTTCCTAATGATGGGAGCACTCCATGACATCTTGGATGAATCTTTACCACCATATGATCCTACTACATTAGAAGACCCCAGTGTACCATTTTCCCCAGCTCAGGTGGACTAGTTTAGACTAAATGGGGAGGTAACAAGATATCTATGGGTGTAGAGAGAGGATGTAACCACCAAGAGATATTGGTGTAGGTGAGATGTGAGATGTGAGCATGGTAGGTCCTAACTGAGGAAAGAGTTTCACATCTAGCCATAGTGGCACAGATGATAGAGATCTAGACTCAGTTGATGGAGTCATAAGTATGAGTAGCACACCTATAAGGATAGGTAGAGGGATTGAAATCTCAGATGGCCTCCTTACATCATAATATTTGTAAGATTTAGACCAAGGCCTTAGTAGGTAGTGTGGCTAGTCCATGACATAGATAGGATGGGACCCATCCATATATTTGGAACATTGTATATTGTTGTATTGGTTCTATCAAAACTTATGATATGTATATATGGATCATTTTGGCATATTATTATTGGTTGTGTATGTTGTCATTATGGGTTATTATGGTTGTTCATTATGGTTGAGGCTATGGATGCTTTATATATATTTATTTATAGCACATGTATTTATCTTTTTTGTATATGATATAGGAAATAGATGAGAGGTGGGTTTTTTCTATCATTAAAAAAAACACATGCATGGTTAAAAAGAAATAGGCATAAAGGACTTGGTAAAATATAATCAATCAAGAAAATGTACTACAAACTATTTCAAGTTGGTAAATATGTAATAACAAGAAATAACTAAGTATAAAGAACCAAGAAATGGTAAACAAGATGGTAAAAAGGGATTTTTTTAAAACCAAAGTGAGATATTTTTGCACCAAATTAAAACAAGTAAAATCACATTGATTTGTGTTAAGAAGTATGAAAAAAAAAGGTAACAAAATGGAAGGTATTTAAAAGAGCACAAATGGTATAAAAATAAATGAATTAATTCAATAAATCATACTATATCACATTGTAAATTATAAAATAAAAACAAAATTGGAAAAAGATTGGTCTTAAATTGATCGCACTAATTCAAGCTGGGAAGTATGAAAAAATTCAGTAAATGGTTGAATTCTTACATGCAATCAAAAAATAAGAAGATAAAAAGGTGAAATAGAAATGAAGTAAGCATAAAACACACTAATTAAAACTAGGAAGCATGTCAATGATGTGTAACTTCATAATCAATCAAATCTTATCTCATATTTGATACATGTAATTTTGGATTGTGACTTGAGTATTGGAAAATTTTGTGAGGAGGGTTGGGTCATATCCATGGTATTACACTACAACTTGATAAAGATAACACCATTGGGGTAGAATAAATAGAAATATTAGGTAATAAACAATATGGGTAATTAGAAGGAAAATATTGTAATTTATGAGGAATATCAGTTCTTATCTATGGTCTTATAATGCAACTCATAAATGAAATCCCAAAGGGAGTGATCAGTAGACAAAAAAATATTTCTCAAAAGGAAATATAATGGATATAAAGGGTGAAAAAGGGAGTGTAAAAATCAAGACTTAAGTGTCTTATGATAAGACCTTAGGAGATAAGAGGCATACTAAGGATATTAGAAGACACTAAGTGACTAGTGGTCATCTATGTATAAAGGAAACCTGTTTGCTAAGACACAAAGCTTTGTAGGAAAATAGGCATGATACTAAGATATACTCATGAAGGTAGATTGGTAAAAGAGAAAGGAAAATGGACCTACATTCCCATGACATTTTCCCCATTCTTCAGGACCCCTTACAAAGTTATCAGTCTACTATGAAGAATGGGTACTTGCATGAGAAAGTAGGTAGCACTAAAATATTTTTTTATATTTTCCTCTTCTAATATACTGGCCTACCACACCACAAATGATCTTGACTCTATTTTGAGTCCAACTATGGAGTTTGAGCTTTGCCTATAAGAAGGATATGTGCTTTGAATCACATCTTTTAGTGTGATTAGAATTTTAAGAATATTTTTGCCTTTTTATATCATTATCTTTTGTTTAAATGATTTGGATTTTAACTTTATTTTGAAGGATTTTTAAGATTCCTCCTTCATACAGATTTGGAATGACCAATAATGATATAGATAGTGATACACATGAATGAGATATAGGCTAAGGCTAAAGGAGGCTAAGTAACCAAAGACAAAGACTGACTAGGGCACTTAGGCTTAACAATGAACTAGCATGTGATCTCAAGTCTCAACCATGTATATGCTTAGTTTGTGAAAAAAGGAATATGGGAAAAAGGAGATCCAAAGTGGAAGATTGTTTGCTAATTGATCACATGATAAAGAGGGATAATAACCAAAGGGAACAGGGTTTGTATAACCAAGTCACCATGATAAATTATCTATGAAAAAGAAGGATAATAAAGTAAAACAATCATAATGATACAAGAAAGAGAGTTTTGAGAAAAACTCTAAGGAAAAAGGGAAAGCAAAAATAAAATACAAGCATATGCGAATATAAATGATAATATAATAAATATATAGCACAAGTAAGATCATGATATAAGAGAAGAAAAAATTTGACATAGTGTCAAATGATATAACAAATAAAAATAATAATAGAGCACATATCTAATCAAATATAAATCTTAAATCACCATGCAGGTGCTCATAAGTACTAGTAAATATATCCACACACATTATCCAATACATTGGATAAGTCTCTATGAAGTTGGATATGCATGGTTTCTAAAATCTTGTCAATATTCAATAAATACTAAAAAAATACTTATTTCCTAATCTCCTAAACTAAAGAAGTAGGAAAAATTCATGGATCATGTTGAGGAGGGACATTAGGTAATGGATGGTCAGGAGAATGCATGGGAGTGAGATCTACTGGAGATGCAAGAATCACTGATGGAAAAGAATCCATGGGTTAGGGAAGGTCCACAGGTGAAGGAATCATAGGTGGAGGCATAGAAGGTGGTGAAGGGACCATAGGAGGGATGAAAACACTAGAGGTCAATCCATGGGAGAATAATGAGAAGCCTTATTGTGGCAAAAACCTATGGTAGGAATAGAAGAAGGTCTAGGAATGCCTATAAGATGATCTTTGAGATGTTATTATAGGATGTAATAATGATCAGTGTGGTAGATGCCACATAAATACCATAGATAATATACCTCACCATACTTAGGCATGTACTCAATAATTACCTTTGGGAGAGGTATGGATTTGTCTGATGATGTGGAATAAGGATGAAAGGTATCAATATGTTATCATAACTTGTGATAATGGGTGGAAGAATGATTATTTATCCCATGGAAGAAATAGATATGCTTATGAATGGTTTTATAAGATGCACTCACAAAATGAGGTATAATAGGGGTGGAAGAAACTAAAGAGAAATCATTGGCCCATTTGGTTGTAAGAGGAGGCATCTTAGGCAAGGGAAGCAAACCATCACCAAGGGAGGGTGATGATGAGGAAGGAATGAAACTAGGCTAATGGAAGGAGTGATAACATCAAAAGAAGGGGTAAGCTCAACCACAGTAGGAGTGGAAACAGGATCAACTATAGCATGAGAAATAAGAGGCTCAATTATAGAAAGCTCTACTAAGGTAGGAGTGGGATGTACAGAAGGTATAAAGAGAGTTACATTAACTTTAGGGGTAAACTAGTTATGAGGGTCAGGATACCTAGTAAAATGGTAAGGCCTGATCATAGCATGATCCATGACCATAGTACTACATGGCTCCTTAGAAACTGGAAGTGTTAGCACCATGTCTACCCTATGATAAAGGTGAAAAATACAAAAATTAGGAACTATAAGTGAAGGAAAATGATGAGATGCACAAAAATACTCAATTAAATAAGAATGATAATGGATAATCTCAGCATCATGGGATTGAACAAGAATACTTAATAATGGATCATCTAAGGAATAACCATTATCATAATCTTGGGTGTGAATATCAATGAAATAGGTAGGGATAACCTTTTCATCTGATGAAGTATGGTGAATAAAATGCCTAGTCTTGGTTAATACTACGAGAATGTCATCACAAGGAAGCTTATGAGAATGAGGTTATAAGAAAGCATGAAACTATGAGATGAGATGAGGTGAGAGATAAGAAGTTTTGATCTTTAGTTTAATTTCATCGAGCTCATAATCATTAGAATCTAAGAGATTAGGATGAATGTTACCAATGAGCTCATGATGCCTATTATAACCTCAAGTTGAGTTAACAAGAAACTTGAGATGTTGAGACTCATAAAATGGAATAATTGGCAAAGTCTCAAAAGTAGGAATCTTGAAGACAACATGATCTTAGAATTATTTGAAATTAAAAGGGTTAGTATCATCTTGAATCCTATAAATGGCTCCATTATGAGGAAACTTAACACATTGGTAGGCAAATAAAGTAATAGCTCTCATGTAGTGAGTCCACAACTTACCAAGCAAGATGTTATAAGAAAGGGGGAAGTTAAATATCATCACCTTCACATAGATGGTGATAGGTGGGATGGTAATGGGAAGCCACACACAACTTAGAGGAGGCATTCACCTTTTATCATATCCTTGGCAAGTTCTATGTGTAAACTTGAGATTATATTCAAAATATCTAAGGGTTTTAATGAAATTGAGAGAATCAATGTAGGTATTATAACCCTCATCAATCAATGCATGCTAAACTTGGATATCACCTATTTGGATGCTAATAAATAAGTTAGGATCATCTACATGAAGTAAAATCTCATTGAGAATCATAGATGCGATAGGAAATCATAGAGAAAGAGAAGTGTCTACAGTTTCATCAACATTGATAGACATCTCTTCACATTGTTGTAATATACTAGCTTTGGATCTAGATAAAGTTGTTTCTCATCTTATTAGAGGAAGGAGAGGGACATTCATCTCAAATAAGAGTTGCATGAGATGGTTTATATGACATGGGGAAGTCCTCATAAGCTTAAGAAATGAAATCTGAGATGGGAGATTAGTGAGTTATGCAATGGGATCCCATTCATCATAATCCATAAGAATGTTGTTAGATATAGGTGCATAATGGTTAAGGAGGTCCTCAAAAGGAGGAGTTGAAGTAAATTTAAATTTATGTTGATATGAAGGAGGATATTTGGGATAAGGTTGTAAATCATATTGAGATGATGAACTAGTTGTTTTAAGCTGATTTTGAGAATTGGTATAAGTGTTAGTAGAAGCTTGATTATCATTAGTATTAGAAGATGATGGAAGAGTGGTAGAAATATAATGGGATGTGTTATCCAAGAGGGAATCATAAATTGGATCGTTAAAGTGATAAGATCATCTTTCCCCAACTCATTTAAATGACTTGGATAATAATCTTGGATAACACAGTATGTCTTATGTGAAAGAGGAGTGTAGATAGGTTGGGGATCAATGAAAGCCACCACCCTTCACATATTAGTCATGTTAACCACATTCTCCCCAAAATTTATTTCAACAAGACTTCCTATGTTATTGGTGGAAGGGTTAGACTTGTCTTGGTTGTCTTGAATTAGTTGATATTTAGGGAGAGGTTCCTTATAGATATCTAAATCATCATTAACTTGATTCAAGGCTTGAGTTTTGTCATGTGATTTATAGTCCTTAAA
The DNA here is from genome assembly GCA_037957365.1 of Torreya grandis. Lineage (NCBI taxonomy): Eukaryota > Viridiplantae > Streptophyta > Pinopsida > Cupressales > Taxaceae > Torreya > Torreya grandis. Next base: position 3,241,718 of record JARHVA010001162.1, read on the forward strand.
ATCAATTTAATAGGATTATTGATGTTTTACAATTATAGAATCATGATCAAAATTAAGTCTAAGAAGAAATTCCATATCTAAATTATGAATTTGTCTACAAGTCTCATGATAATGACCCCAACTAGCATGAAACCAATAAAACTTGTTAGGATCATACCAAGATTTCATAGCATGAGTAAGGTCAAGCTCTCAAGGGAGAGGCCTAGGTAGATGCTTAAGAAATTCAGCTAAGGATAGAGATTTTTCAATGTTGATATTATATAGTGAAGAAAAATTAGGACTGGTATATTGTTGAGAAGAAGGATTTGGTTCTAAAGAAGGGTTAGGAATGACATTTTGAACATTGTGAATGGTGTCATAAAAATTGGTAACACCATCATTAGTGATATTGTAATTTTTGTTTTTGAGTAAGAGATGAGGACCCATAAAAGTTTAGGGAGGTTCAAATTGATGTATTAGTAAATATTGTCTTTTAGCTTAATTAATAGCCTCCTCTAATGTGCATGGACAAAGAGTGCAGACTCGATATTGTAATTTATGAAAAAGAGCATTTGTAAATATATTAAAAAGATTGTCATCCACCATGTTATGTTTACATTTGTTTGACAATTTTTTTCATCTCTTAACAAAGACTTGGGAAGTTTCATTTTCACATCATTTGCAATTAATGAAATGGGCCAAAGTGTTTTTAGTATGATCATTAGTTTGGAATTCTTGCACTAAATTATTTACTAAGTCTTCAAAACTAGAAATGGAATGAGCTTTAAGTTGATTGTACTAATCCAAGGCATCGCCCTTGAGGGTTTTGGCTATGAGCTTGGTAGTAGTAAAGCTTTTTAATTTTACCTAGTACTTGTAAAGATTCCAAATGTTTTGAGGTGAAGGGTAGGATCAGTTAACCCATTATAAGAAATTGTAGGTGTTATACCTCTATCAATGTTGGAAATTTGAGCAGTGAGAGGTTTATTTTGTAGATGATTAATGGTTTTATTTATTAAAGGAGGTTGAGGAATGAGATTGCATTAATAATATTGAAGAGGAGGAGGGGGAACATTCTGGTTATGTGTGTCCCAAGCCATTGATTGCGAATGAGATTGATTGAGAGTTTGTAATAAAATTTAATGTGTTTGATTAACATTAGAAGTAATATAATTAGTATTTATTTTGGTATTAGTTACTTGGGTAACACTATTAGTGTTGATATGAGCTTGACAACAATTATGAAAATGTGAGGCACGAGTGGAAAATTTTACTTGTGTAACAAGAGATGGACTAGTGAATGGTTGAGAAGAAGAAGAACTAGAAGTATGATTGCCTTGGGTAGCAAACAATGAACTAGTGGAAGGATTAAGGATAGTGGATCTTATGAGAGGCCCACTAGATGTAGAACCTACCATATTAGTTTAGATACTAGGCATAGAGGTATAATAGGTTAGAGAAGAAGATTCCATGGCATAATAAAGAGTCAAATTTGAAGGAAGAGGCTGAGAATTAAGGAAAGTGGTACCCCCAAATCTAGTATTGAATGTAAGATTAGGTGAATGAGTCTCTTTGGTTTGACCACTAATCATGAGGTTATAAATGTTAGAAGATTCCTTTCCTTGATGTTGATGAAATTAAATGATATAGAAGAGAATTTTGGGAATATACTCTAACTCGGGTTGGTCTTCTAATGAGAAAGAGGATTATGATGTAAATAGGTATTAGGAGGGGTCCCATAGTTCATTGTGCAAGTGGAAATATGAACATTGCTAGTATCCAAAAGAGGATCCCTACTTTATCTATGGGATACCTTATTAGGATTGGTAAATTTCATCATGTCTATTGACTATAACTCAGTGTCATCACCTAACAAAAATCCCATGATGAAGTGAAAATAAGAGAGATGAGAAAACAAAGGACAAAGAGGTGACTAAAAAATTACATGATTGATTGGGTTGACCTAGCATAGAAATAGGGACTATAAAATTGTACAAGGTTAACTGAGTCAATCCAGTATAGTGTACGAAAGGTAGAAAAGGTATTGGGTCAATTGGGTCAATCCAGTATAGTATATAGGGAATTCAAGAAGCTTAGAAATAGATTGTGAAAATAAAACAATATAATTTTTCAAGTAATGAAAAGCAGTACATACTAAAAGGAAATAGATAGTTAATTAGATTAACATTGGCCAATCCAATTGAAGCACACAAAACAAAACCTTACATTAATATTGGCTAATGAAAGCTTTTGTGTACATAATTGAGCAAAGATAAAGTAATCAACTTGAAAATTAAAGAGCTAACTAATTAGTCAACCTAAATGTTTATTAGATTATTAAGATATGATTTTTAATGTGATTGAAAGTTGGCTATAAGCAAGGTACTAGATAGCAATCTAAGGATGGTTTCAAGTAGTTTGGACTGAAAGGAATTGTAGTGTAAATGATATAGTCTTGGTGTTTGGGCCTACTTCCTCACTTCACACACCACATTGATAAGGGTGTTAGGTGATTATCTATAATATACCATTAACCATTATTTATACTTGACCAAAGCATCAATTCAGTTTCCTCCTTGGTAATGAAATCCAAGCAAGTTGGCCTTGGGTAGACAAAATGTTAAAGTTATTATTTACATTTTTGTGATTTGGTTATGTGTGCATAAAATATAAATAGTGAAACTAATAAATTAGTTAAAAATACCCTAATTAGACTATGTGAACTATTCTAAGCATGCAAGCAACACAAAAAGAAAGGTGTGAGCTAATTACTAGAAGATATAAGGTAAATTACAACTTGAAATAAGGTATAATGTTAAAACTATATGAACAAAATATAGAACATGGTTGACAAGGTCAAACCTATATTATAAAATCAAGGTCTAAAAATGAATTGAGTCGGTAGGGTCAACCTAGTTATTTCAGACAACACATAGAATTAGGTCAATAGTGTCAATCTAGTTGACTATGTAAGGGTAATTTTAAAGGTGAAAATTTGTTAAAATAAAGACAAAAAAGATAGAAAGAGAGAGGAAAAAAGGAACCTTGGTGGATCATAAATTTAATGAAAGAAGATTTATGATGAATAACCTTGGAGTATGTTGGCAAAACATGCAAACTGGGTTGATAAGATCAATCGAGTTGTGTAAGAACCTATTATAGGTGATAAAAATGCATAGGGTCAAATGGGTCAACCTAATAGGCTAAGCTAGATGTTTGAAAGGTTAGAAACCTATACTAGGTTGATTGGGTCAATCCAATTGCCTATACCTAGAAACTTGTGCACAAAAGTCAAAAAACTAGGTCAACAGAGTCAATCCAATATGATAAAAATAATGACTAAAAAATGAAAATACGTGAAATAGATCCTACAAGGGTTAGTTTCACATCAATTTCAATAAAATGTATGTAATTATAAATGCATCATGTCTATAAATCAATCATGGCTCAAAGAAGATAGAGCATACCTACACTTCCAATTGAGATACACTTGTTAAGCTCAAGCATGACCAATATGGGGATCCACTAAACCTGATTAGGGGATCACTTGTCATAAAATATCATGATAGGAAGGGTTTCAAAGCCTATAGTATAATGTAGTCACACAACAACCCTAATGGAGTCCTAAGGTTTAAATCATTTACTTATTATAATAACAAGAAAGTAAATCTAATCTAGTACATACCAAAGCTTGTGGCACAAAGTAGGGGTTAGAAACAATAAAATAACTAAACTAAACATTAATTAGAAGACATATACTCATGTCAATGTATACGTAATCTTAATACATGGGAAAAGAATATAAGTGCATTAACTATCTACTCTTAAAAAGGAGAAATAAAGTTATGAATACTTACCTTTGAAGATGAACCCACTGAGCCTCAATCTCTCCCTTGGCCAAGGTGCTTCACAAGAGATTGTTGTGGTATGTAAGGATAATGAAGATAAATAATATCTAGGCTACATGACCTATCTAATAATATAAAATAATTCTCTATAAGACAAGATCTATATCTTCAAAGAAAGTATGGAACTATAAGCTTTATTCTTCAAGTAGAATGGTCAATAAGCATATGTTCATTTTCACTTATTCACTATTAGTTCTTCTCTTATGAAATGGTAAGAAATGAAATTGTATATATAAGTATATCTTTCCACAAATCCTCCCAAAATGTTAGTTTCATAAGCTCAACCCATTTGACCTAGTGTATTTTTATGGAAAATTCACTAGGTCAGTTGAAAGGCTAACAAAATAAGAAAGTGAAAAATACCCCTAGATTATATTGGGTCGACCTAATCAACCTAGTATATTTGAATAACCAAAAGGGAGTTAAGGTAAGAAAAGGATGGATAAAGCATGACAACTAAGAGGAATGGGTAGGACTAATAAGAATAAGCTTAGGGTAAATGGTTTTAGGAAATAAGTGTGTAGATGGAAAGTGGAAAAAGGGACAATAATCTTATGAAGCATCGATGGTCTGCCAACCCATTTCCCATTATACCCTTTAAGGCATGCACTCAAAGAGATTGAGGCTAAATGGGTTCTTATAAGATACAAAGTGTTTGTAATCAATAAAAGTATGAAAATATTATGTGTATATAGTTTCCACTATTACTAAACAAACTTTAAGAGGTAACACTATATGTTTGATCATGTTTTGTATATGCCCATTAAATGCTTTGCCTACTTTTGATGCATCTTATAAATATTGTTGTTACCTAGTACAATGAAGGAGTGTCATTTTGCATGCATTTTCACTTGATCCATTATCAATTATGACATTATGTATATGTTACTTGTTGATGTAATCTTGAACAAAGAGAGCATGCCTATCCAAATCATAATCATTGATTTCATTGTCATTAAATGTGATCACTGGATGTTATTCTATTGTGCATGTAAATGTCCCAATAATTTTTTATATAAGATTCCCATATGTCTTCGAAGGAGGATGCACATTGTACACATGATTTACTTCTAAATTGTCTACATTTTTTTTAACCATGATTTGGGAAAGGATTACTAAATATTTTTAGCTTGCCATTGTCATTTTGTTATTGGTCTTGATTCCTCTATGGGTGTGTTTATCTCAATACTATTATCATCAATAAGATTTTATATATTTTGCCTTAACCTATAACACTTGTTTTAGAATTCCCAATGCATCTATTATATTTATAAAATGCATTAATGTCAAAACCCTTAGACTGATGTTTGGTCAAATCAATCTCAAATGTAGGAGGTAGAGATATGAGATTACAATCAATTGGTTTTTGTAACAAGATATGACGTGGTTTTGGTAACCATGTGAAATGTATCCTTGGTGGAGTTTTTAGTTGAATCTTGTTTAATGGTTGTGATATTTCATTAACTATTACTTTTGATTCATTTTTTTCTCTTGTTAGAATTAACTTTTTAGTTTGGTTTGCTTTAATCTTGATATTTTATGTAGATGGAGCACTTGGTGCATATTTTATCTTATTTAATGATATGAGATTGACTTCCCTTTATTTGAGTGTATGGTATCTCTCATTATAGGAATTGAATTTATTGAACATGATTGTTTTTTATTAAGGTTAAAGGTGGAGGGTTTTATTAAGGACCCCAATCCCTATAAGAAGAATAGATATAAAAAAGAACTAAAGAACTCTCCAAGTCTAAAATAGAAATAGGACAAAATAAACATAATAACATATATAAACAACCTAAGTATAACTTAAAAACATCAAAAATAACACCAAAGACAAAAAATAACTAGAAAAGAACTACAAACACTCTAAATTTCCAAGCTCCCTACCACATCTTCCCAATAATTTTTCATGCATTTCAGGTTTAAATCAATCTAAAGAAGCTTATTTTCCTTATCTATGTATTTAAATAATTCACTACATAATATATACTTTCCCTTACCCTTAGAAGAGCTCTTTGAATCAATTAATCCTCTTATATGAGACGTTAAGTTCTCCAAATTCGAATTCCTTCACTCATGGTTTTTTTACTATAATTGACCAAGTAGCTAATATTATTCTTTAGTTTGTCATTTTCACATTCCAAATCACCAACCCTACCCCTAAGTCTTTGAATTTGATTATTTTAGTCTTTATCAATATCTTTTTGACTCAATTTTTCATTATCTTATTGAAGATTTTTAACTTTGCCTTTGAGCTCAAAGAACTCGCTCATGAACCACCTCATAATCAATTTTTATAAATCTAATTCTTCTTAAATTTTGAGAATTTTCTATTTACCTTTTAAATAATGAACCATGGAATTAAAATTATCATTAGGGTTATGTGATTGGATTCCCAATTCTTCCATCCCTATCTCCTTAGGTCCATCTCCTACTTTTATTTTACCCTTGCTAGCCTTATCGATTAAGACCTTGGTTTTCTCCCTTTTAATCACGTTATGGGTATTAGTCTCCTACTTATCTCTTGTAGCACCATCTACTAAAATAAAATGACTAATCAAATACCCAACTTTACCTATGTTAATTTCCTTCTGACTAGCCCCTAAAGAAACTTTGATAGCACCTCTGAGCAAATTCTTAATACTAACCCCTTGAGATTTGGGAATGTTCTTTCTACTATAATGGTTTTTATCTTTAAGAGGAATATTTCTACCTAGATACTTTATCCAAACCTTATGTACTTTCCTAACTTAATCTTTACCTTTGTGGGGTTTGGGTAATTAAGGGAATATTTGATTCATTCCTTTGAAATATTTTTGAATAAGGAAAATGACTCCTTCATGTCTCAAAATAGTGTATTTACTCTTTTTGACCTTCTCAATATAATTTTCCATAGAAATAAGGATATAGAAAGGTAAACTCAAAGGAATATCATGTCTAAAATAATTGAGAAAAACAAATAGAGACCAATGCACAACATTGAGCCTACCCTCTAACATAGTATATTGCATGATATAGAAAGCCACATCTCCATAAGGTCTTAATAGAGAATCAAGATCAAATCCATTATGAAGCACCTATAAAGTTTATTCCTCCAATAGAAAACTCCTTTTCTCTTTTTTTTAATCTTTATCTATCTTGTACACTCTAGTCACCTCAATTTTTATCCCTGTGATATGAGCAATCAATTATTCAAAAATTTTAAGTAGTACTCCATTGATATATAGTGTTATATTGTCCTGTGAATCTAAATATAAATCCAATACATGTTTGTCATGGCCTTCTATTTGCTACATGAAATTATCCATTCCCCCTATTTTTAGAATCTACCAAACCTCATCATTATTTTTCACTTCATCTAACATCTTGGGTTTAATTCTATTCGGGAGCCCTATGGATAAATGAAAAAAATATATCTAGTTATTTGAAATGGAATGGGGGTTTTTATAAATCCCAAAATGTGAAATGATTTTCCCACTTGAATGCCTTATGCCAAACCACTCAAAGTTATTATTGTATTTCTTTAAGTCTTGAAAAGTATTTAGACTATGTTGTCTCCTCCGTAGAGATTCAATAATATTATCTCTATATTCTTTCAAAAAAATTGAAACCTAACAATAAAATGGTTCATAAACATTAAAATAATCAAAGACTTAACAATAATGTTCTAAATAATGTTACTTTGACACGCAGAAAAGATCCCTACACTTAAAACAGTGTAGATCATCATAAAAGGGGATTTTGAGCTTCCTCATTTATCTTCTAGTATATATCCTAAGGTAACTCTTCTTTTACAATCTAGCTATCAGAACATTTAGTAATCACTCCCCTATTAGCAATCTACAACCTTTTCATTTCATCACAAACATGTTGAATGGACACCTCTTGTTGAGACTCTAAAATGGATATAGATTCATCCACAACCTATTTGATGTTCCAACTCACTAAATTTTTCTTAGATCAGGAATTTATTATATTTAGTGAGTTCCCTTAATTATAATATGTTAACAACCCAATTATTTATCCAATTTTATCCCCCATACAGAAGTAAGAGCTTATGCCTAGTGATTAGACTTTACCCCCATATCACCAGCATAAGTAGAAATAAAATCTCCTTGGTGCTATCTCAAAAGACCTCCTCCTCTTGAGGGATATGGGTTTCACTTGGAAGCCCCATCAAAGTTTAATTTTATCCACCTAATAGGAGAAACTTTCCATTTAGGCATCTTTCTTATTTCATCTTTAGGATCAATAATTCCAACACATAGTGTATAAATTTGCCAATTTAAAGCCGGTTATTTTTCATTTAATTGCAAGTTTTTACCTTTTTCAATATACATATGTCCAGAAAAATCTTATTGGCTAATACCATACTTGGATGCCTTTTATTCCTTAAAATTATGTCATTTTTTTAACCCTAAATTGCCCAAAGTACATGAGGAAGAGTGAGCTTTCAGATTTTCTTCAAAAGATCATTTTGAAAAGGGCACTCCCAATATAGTCAGATCCCTAAAAGAGAACCATAGTATACCCATAATAATTGAAATTTTTTTAGGAAAAAAATCCATACCTCAAAGGTGAATGGATAGTTAATTAGTAGATGGAAAACTATTTCATTATCATTTTCACACAAAGGAAACCTATTTATCAAATTGAAACCTTTTTTACTTAATTTCTCCATAGTCAATACTTTATTTTTCACTATAACCCAAATAAAAAATTTCACTTTCGGTGTGACAAATATATCCCACGGCCTATCCCAATTCATTTCATTTCTTGAAATATTAGCAACCAAATTATACCTACATTTCACTTGGTAATTTCCATCAACAAACTCTTTCCATATCAATTGATCCTCTTTGATGTTATTTGGTAAATGATGTGTTATCAACATATTATTAAGTTTAGTCAGGGTTCTAGTTTCTTCCTCTTATAATCTACTAATAGTCCTGAACTTGATTCCCATTTTTCATTTGAATATGATCATGTATGCATTCCCACAGCTATAAAGTATGTAGGGGATGATCTAAAATCCATGATTCCTCCATTTAAAACTAGAAGATATTACTTTTTTTTTTACATTTATAAAATTCTATAAAGGAGATCCATGAATAAAATGTTCACCTTCAAAAGGGAAAATGGGATCTCTACCATATAGGTATTTGAATCTTAAAATATTGGCCTAAGTATTATTATTCTTGAGAAATATCCAAATAAATTTAAAGAGAAGAGATTTATTCATCCAATTCAGTCTATCTAGATCTCCTTTGTTTTTGGCCATGCAAACCTTTTCCCAGGCTATCAAATGGATTCTATTTTTCTCTTCAGCTCCTATCCATAAAAAGTTTATTTGAATTTTATCAAATTTGTATTCAATAGTTTTAGGCAGATTAAAAAGAGATAGAAGATAAATTGGAAGGATTTAAAAAACACTTTTGATAAGTAAGAGTTTGCTTACCTAAGATATAAGCTTCCCTTTCTAAACAACTAGCTTCCTTTGAAATCTTTCCACTAAAGGATTCTATGCTATAAAAGGAATATTGTTGCTAAAAAGAGGCATTCCTAAATAATAGGAAGGAGGTTGTTTGATTTGATAGCCCAAAATATTATCTATTCAAGCTTACTTTCACAAAGGCATGTTGAAGAAGAAAATATAACTTTTTTCAAAATTCACTTTTTGGTTAGAAGTTAGTTCATACATGAACATAATTTGCTTTAAAATTTTATTTTCCCTAATAGACACCTCTTCCAAAAAAAATGGTATCAACTACAAATTATTGATGGGACATCAAATCCACATTCCTAGTTGGCTTAAAACCTTTTAATTCACCAATTGTCACTACATTTGATATAAATTTGCTCAAAAATTCATCCATAATGATGAAAATGAAATGAAATAGGGGATCCCCTTATCTAAGTCCTCTACCACTTTTTAAAAAACCTTGTGCCACTCCATTCACTAAGACTAAAAACGTGCAAGTAGATATGCAAGATCTTATTAATTTTCTAAACTTGTCTTGGAAACCAAACTATCTCATGATTTTATCTAATAAATTCCAATCTAATCTGTCATAGGATTACACTATGTTTAATTTTATCACCATTCTATCACTTTCACTTTTATCCATATAATGAATAGATTCATGAGTATAATAATCCTATCTTGAATTTATCTTTTAGGGGAAAAAACACCTTACTAAGAATCAATAATTAATTCCATAATAGGCTATAATATTAAATAAAAAATCTTAGTAATGATCTTTTAGATGGAGTTACACAGACTAATAGGTCAAAATTTAGAAAAAATTACAACCCTTTCCTTATTAGGAATCAAAACAAGAAAGGTGTGATTGAATTATTTTAACATCTAAGAAGATCATTCATTAATTGCATCTACCACATCATCTCCAATGATTTCCCAAAATTTATGATAGAAGGATTCTTAAAATCCATCAGGACTCTGACCTTTGTTAGGGTTCATTTTAGAAATAATAATTTTAAGATATTCATTATAAGTGGCATGAATAAGAGATGACTTATATTCCTAGGATACCAACTCCAGAATGACATGCATAAATTTTTGTCATATCTAATGTTCCTTTTGAAATCATCTTTAAAACTTTTTTGAGAAAACTCACACTTTCCTAGTTAATGAGGTCCTTATCATAAATTTTTTTCCCTTTTCTATCATTGATTTCTTTGATTAAATTATGTGCTCTATGCTCCAAAGGGGGCATTAAAAAAATGTGTATTTTTATCCCCCTCCTTAAGCCAAAAATTCTATACTTTTGTCTCCCTAAACTCTCCTCTCTAGTAGAAATCATACGATACTCACAAATCAGCTATTTTTGTTTATATATGAGTATGCATCATACCTATTACTTTATATATCATATTTAAGCAATAAAATTTCATTTATTAAAGTTTTTACTAAATGAGAACATTTACAAAAAGTTTTTTATTCCATTGTCTGATATTAACCTTGACATTTTTCATTTTTACATCCAACTAGAACATGGTTGAACCATTCACTATTGCGAAACACTATTCCATAATTTTTTCATGGATCTCAAAATGACTGAACCACATATGCTTAATTATAAAAGGATATATATCCTCTTTAATAAATTTTTCAACTACTTTCAACTCTAAGGTGTTATTATTAGACCCTACATGAGGTATAGATGTTAAAAAAATTCTTCTAATCCAACCATTCCATAAAAATGAAACTTCTATCAAGTTTGTGTTGGATTAAATTTTTTCCCAATCTCTTATTACTCCAAGTGAACTTAGAGCCTCTCAATTCCACACAAATTAGACCAATATCAATAATTAAAGAAGAAAATTCCTCCATACTATTTGATAAAACCTAATTACCTCCTTTTTATCACCTACATAAAGGGGGGAGTTAATATCTCCAATTAGGAGCCATGAAAAATCATTAAAAGTATTCCTTAAAATTATTAAGTCATCCCAAACTTTTTTTTTAGCAACAACAGAATTAAAGGCATAAATGTTAGATAGAATCCATCACTTTCCATTTAAAAAATTAGTGAAAAGAGTAACCATAGGATTAGGCAATTTGAATAAAACCTCCCGATCAATTGATTATTATCCCAAAATGTGATAAGGTCCCTAAAAGCTCTAGCTAGACTAATACAAACAAAACCAATATCACTCCAATATTCCTTTTTATGTGAATCAAAGAAAAATTCATCAATTTTAGATTATTTAATGGCCAAAATATGAGGTTTGTGACTTATAAATCTTTGAAAATATTTTATATAGAATAAATATGCATTCCTCTAATATTCCAAGAAAAGATAAACATAATTAACTAAAAATATAAGGGTTACCTCCCTTAAAAGGAAGCATGGTTTGAAATCCATCTACAATTTCAACATTTGTGATCTTTTTAAACACTTCTCTTTTGGAAGATCTCTCATATTTAGGATGCACATAAAGAGCTGGCCATTTGGTACCTCTCTTGGTTATAATAGAGGATGTGAACTTGGATTTGATGCTATGCATAGGGATTAAGAGGATCTCTTAAGAGTCAATCAGACCATATTGTAAAGCCTTTGGGGATGAAGAAATAGGGTGATTAATCTCTTTAGCCTTTTATTTTTCCTTAGGTAGTTTGAGACTTGAGTCTTTGACAATCTAAAAATGAAGAGGTTGAAATAACTCATGTTCCTCTTCTATCTATGCTAGGAAATCAAACTTATTTTTAAATTTTGTAAGTTATTTATCTATATTCTTCTCCACCTTTTCTTATATCTTTGAGACTATTGAATCTGATTCCTATGAGTCTTTCACTTGATCTAATTTTGGGCTATGAATTTGAATTGTATCTTTTGCATCAAATACCTCTGACTGAATCTTGTTCTCTTCTTCAAACTGATTACATTCTTCTTGAACCCATTTTTCTAAGGTATTTTCTTCTTATAAAAGTGTGACCTTATCTTTATCCATCTCTTGTTATGAAATTACTTCTAAATTCTATTTTATTTGTACTTCTTTAAAAGACACACCTCATTTTATATGCCAAGAAGGTTTAATCTAAGTTGATTTATACTGGATAAATATGGGACAAACCTTAGTTAGGTGACCCAATTTGTGACATTTTTCACATAGCACAACCAGTTTATCAAACTAAATTTTTAGGGTATGAATGCAAAAGGAGTGTGTAAGAATACTGAAGAAGGAAACTCTTGATGTATAAAAGTATTCACATAGAAACATACATGAGAAAATTTAGATCTGGCTTTTATTCTTGGATCAAAATTGATCAAATACTCAAAATTATTAGTTATACTAATGAAGAGATCATCCTCACATATTTCAATTGGAAGATCATGGAGATGAACTAGATGGGCATTAAGTTAATGTTTTTAATTTATGTATCAAAAACTAGATGCCATTTCTTTAGGAAGATCCTTACCCTTCCAAATAACCAAGGACCTTTACTAATATACAGGCACAATCATCATAATTTTTGAGTTTGATCATACAAACCCATTCATCATTGCTATTATTTCCAAATGTCATTTAGGTTTCCATTTTTCCATGGCCCATGGTCTAAAAAGGTCAATGTTGGATCTAGCCCCCATAAACTTTCCAACCAGTGTCTAGTCCATTATGGATGAATCTTGATTAATGAGTGATGTAGAGACTTTAATATGAATATCTTTACCATATTTAATGGTCTTGAGTTATTTTATAGGATGAATTTCCTTCTTATCCTATGACAAAATTTTGAGTTTAGAGATATAATATCCCTTACTTGTATCCAATTTTACAACCTCTTTACCTATCAGGAAGACCTTTTTGTTAGAAGCATTGGGTTCTCCTTTCAAAAATATTTTTTCCTTTTCCATGTGAATTTTAGAGTATTATTTTTTAAGTCTTAAAATAGATCCATCATCATCCCTACCACCACACTCCATGGTCCTATCCCCACCCCCGTCTCTATTTATCCCCATCAAACATGATTGTTTTATGCAGTGGTGCTAACAAGAATTGAGTAAATATATCATGTAATTAATTATCTACCATATATATTTTCATCTTTGTTATCATATTTTTGTACCACAAAACATATTCATTTATTTTTCCATTTGACCCTTCCTTGAGTTTTATAATTTATCTTTGAGTTTCACAATTTGTTCATGAGATAGATTTTCACCAATATTGATATAAAAGTGTGTTAAGAATTGATCCACAAAGGGGATAAATTATCTAACTAATTAGAGAGGGAGATCATATAATAATTTTAGGTTATAATATTTAAGTCTTCATGTAAATATATTGGTAAGTAATTTATCATTGTAAGCATGTTGCATGGAATGATTGAAGATGTAGTTTTGGATCACCTTTAACCTCATATAGTGGTAGCTTAGGAGCTAAAAATTATGTTGTTAGTAGGTAAGAGGCTATTTTAAGTGCAAAAATATTTTAAATCAAAGTATGAGAATCCATTGAGTGAGTATCTTTAGAAACACCTTGTTCTAATTTCAAAACTTTAGCATATAAGGCTAGAATAGTTTTCTCAAGAGAGTAAGCATTAGGTAAAGTTAGTAATGGACCTTACATAATAATAAAGGGAGTTGTACATGATTAGATTATATGAATAGGAATGTTAATATTATATAAACCAATTGATTCCCCCATACTAAAATATGTTGGCATATATCTAACTATAGGGGTTGATCAAACAATATAATTAATAGTAATAACTGAAGTAGAATTAATAACTTTGAAAGGCACCTCTTTTTCTTGTACTTGATATGATACAATCCTTACTTGACATGTATTCTTAGGTTTTACGAGTAATTAGATAAATTTATCCACTTATTGGGGACATTATCTAAGTCCTTAATGAAAATTAGATGATTCTTTGACTCGCTATCGATCTACTCCATTCAATTTATTAATATCATTTATTTTGTAACTTTTAGTATTATCTTGATTATCATGCATAGTTTCATTATCTTAATTATCATGTTCATCATAACATCATCTATAATATGGAAATAATTTTAGAGGGTTGTGTATGTAAATGGAAATAAAACTTATCTATTAATCAATTCTATCTTGAATAAGATAAATCATAATTAGAGTTTCAATTGTTGATACATTATATATTCAGGGTTATGACCAAGATGGAATTGCTAAACCTAGCCAAGGGATATCTTACCAAAATAACATCACTAGAGAGGGTTATAAATATTATATTCAAATAACATCATGTAATAACCCTAGCTAGGTCCTATGTTTTCATATTCACAAGAGTAAATGACAAGTAAATTAAAATCTAATCTAGTGCTCACCAAATCTTGTGGCATAAAGTGGGGGTTAGTAAACATGCATAAGAGAATCCTAATCAAAATATGTATATTTAAAATCCCAATGCATGGAGAGATCAATATATTCAAAATCTATTACTTATATTACTTCTATCTATTAAAATAGATGAATAAAGTTAGAGATACTTACCCTAAAGATGAGCCCATCAAGACTCAATATCTCACTTGGCCAAAGGTATTTTTCAAGAGGTTCTTATGGTTTATAAATATCACTAATAAAGGCAAATCATCTAATAATTTTATGTAATACAAGATTATTCTCCAAGTAAAACCCCCAAGCTATAACTCCTCAAGTAGAATGATGAAAGAGTAGATTGTGAAGAAACACGAATGAATAATTAACTCTTATTATTTCTAACAAATGGTGAAATGAATGTGTATATATAGTTGAATCTAAAACTAAGCCTTTCTAAAATTTTATCCAACAAGGTAATCCTAATAAACTTTGTATCATTATTGATAAACATAAATTAGGTCTTAATTTAGGTCAGCCAGGGGTCGACCTAGACCCTAAATATGTTTTATCAATTAGAGTACAGGGTTGATGTGGTTAATAATGTAACATAAACCATTGAAAATGGTTTTAGGCTTAGGTAGGGGATAAATAAGGTATAAAATGGTTGGATGAAGGTAAAATAGAGGAGATAATACTTAGGGAAGTATCTAGGAGAAGGTTGGATTGATATCAAGTGGTGTTATAGGGGATAACAATCCTATGAAGGACCAATGCTCTATCCACCCATTTCCCAATGCACCCTTTAAGGTGTGCACTTAGAGATATTAAGACTTTATGGGTTCCTACAAGAGATAAAACATCGATAATTGATGAATTTTGAAAATATTATGTGTATAAATATACCCCACTCAAATATCATCACATGTCACTTAGGTGTAAAAGGGTATGGTGCTTCAAGAAAAGAACATAGTAACACACAAAGTTGAAGCTAAATAAATTGTAGTATTTTTAAGCATAAAAAATTGAAAGTAAATGAATAAAAGGAAAAATTAATGTATACTTACCTTGACTTACCTTTATCGAGGGATGGTTCTATATTGTGTTTTTAATTTTGATCATGGAGGGCATAGAGACTACTTTCAACAAACCCAAGCATACAAAACTAAAGAGAAAAAATAAATAGACGTAGAAAATCCAAGAAAATTGATGTGGTGTAATCAAGATATACATGGAAATTTGGTAAGATGAGGTGATAAATGTTAAAGGACCAAATGACCAACTCAAAATTTAGAGTAAATTAGGTAACTAAAAAGCTAAGGATAATAAAGATTAAAATACTCAAATAAGTAAACCTTAAGTAAGAAATGTAAAATAACCAAATAAAACTAAGGATACATGTCAAAAATCCTAATCAAGCATTAATGTGAAAGTAGTAACAATCTTTACTTTAAAAAAAGTGGATAAGAAAATGGTAAAATAACATTTATGAGTGAGGAGGAACAATCCCTACTCAATCATCAATGAAAAAATGGAATAAAAGGGAAAACAACATTGGTGAGTGAGAAGTAACAAGCCAAACTCATTCAATAATGAAAAAATTAATAAAAAAGGTAGAAATAGACTCAGGTGTCTAGAAAAAAGGTAAAATAATAGAAAATGGTAAAATAAAGCAAAACAAGTCTTTAAATGTGAAGGAATGATGTAAATAAAGAAATCCATAATCACTTAAACATAACATATTGTTTTATTCTAAGGATATATAAAACTAAAATAAAGTAATGTTAGCATGTTTAAAGAATGTGAAGAAGAGGAAAAATAGAAGTGTAAAAATAGATGTAGAAATACACTGGCCTATCAAGCAAGGAAATGAAAGGGTAGAGGGGAAAATGAAGGAAAAATAAAGGTAGATAAACTCTTTATCAAAGTCAAGACACTCAAATTGGGTTTTTTAAAATAAGATAACTTTTGACATTAAGGACTTTGAAGAACTTATCCTATCCACACAAATCTTAGGTCAATAAATGAAGTATGAATATATTATCATGAAGGATATATTCATGAAAATTAAAAGGGCCCTACTTTCCCATAATGTGTTCCCCATTCTTTAGGACCCCTTATAGATTCATTAGTCTAATATGAAGATTGGGTACTTGCATGATAAATAAGGTAGAACCATAGATTATTTTGAATTCTCCTATCCCAATCTACTAGCCTACTGGACCCCAATGGACATCAATTGTATCATGAGGTCAACTATGGAGTTTGAGCTTTAATTGGAGATAGGATATGTGTTATTAATCACATATTTTAGTGTGATTTTTACTTTTAACGTTATATGTTTCCTTTTATATCATTTCCTTTTGTTTCAAATGATTTGGCTTTTAACATTTTTGAAGGATTTTTCTATTCCTCCTTCATACGGATTCAAAGAACCAAACATTGATACAAAATATGACTATAATTTAAAGAATTTAGACTTTTTTGATAAGAAAGGGCACTTAGAGAGCATGGTGTCTAATATTATTGTTAATTAAAGTGAAATAAAAGTGTTATATTTACTTTGACCTTGTGTTATCCAATGTGGAATGAGAAGAAAGGAAATCAAGGGAATGGAAACATGAAATAATTTGAATTACTTCAAATCATAAAAAATGTGACAAAGATGGGAAGGGATAGAATGACAAGTAATTTTGATTCATTATCATAAGAATTATGGAAGTGTAGGAAAACATGCTAACACTTTATTATTGTGCAAAGTTTAACTACAAAAGATGTAAAATCGAAAGATGAGAATAGGGGATCACAAACTTGTAACCATTATAAAACATTATAGAAAAAGAAAACTAAATTAATTAAAGGTGGTGATTTTATGAGTAAGACCTAGTCATATCCATGATCTTACACTAAAACTCATAAAATATAAACCCAAGAGGGTGCACAAAGCATGTAAAAAATAAAATAAATGAGATAGATGGTATTTGTGAGGAAGGCCTAGTCTTATCCATGGTCTTACACTGCAACTCAAAAAACAAAAACCCAAGGGGTGCAAAAATGATTGGAAAGTAAGTAAACAATGAGAAAAAAAGTAAATCATGAGGAATATCAGGTCCTATCCATAGTTTTACAATGGTACTCATGAGAAAATAAAACCAAAGGACCAAAAAAAAGAACTAAGGTTTGTGGAAAGAGAAACTACTAAAGGGGGTGAGACCCATGTATATATCCTAAAAAAATTGTTATAAGGATATAATATATAAATCATGATAAGAATGGAAATATCTAGAAAAAATACTTCTTTAAGAATTGTGCATTGGTAGGGTCTTTGAAAATATGACCTTCATTAGTTTGAAGGTGATAGGTGTTAGCACCAAGGATGTTTTTGATTAAATAAGGGCCCCATCATTTTTGGGTGTATTTCCCTTATTTATCATGAGTGTAGTATAATTTAAGGATAATATCACCAAGATTAAAATTGTGGACTTTAACCTTTTTATTATGTTCTTTAGTGATGTGAGCCTTGTAGTGGCAATTGTGTTATAAAGTGGAGAGATGATGTTCATGAAGAAGATAAAGGGAATGAAGGTGGGTATGATACCATGAAGAGAAATAGGGAGAAAGGGAATCTTAACTTATAATGGGAGGACTAATTTGGAACCATAGACTAGAAAAATGGTGTTGCCCCAATGGCAATGTGTATGCTAGTGAGATAGGCCCAAAGAGTAGGATATATATAAATATGCCAATCTATATGGGTTTCATGGATTATCTTTAGGATAATTTTATTAAGTATTTTATTAGTGGTCTTAGCTTGGTCATTACATTGTGGATGGTAGGGTATGGAAAATTTGTGATTGATTTTGAATTTAGTACAGAGTTGTTTGAAATATTTATTTTCAAAATTACTACCATTATCAAAAATGATAGTATGGGGAAATCCAAAATGTCAACTGATTTGATTAAGGATGAATTTGGAAATGGTGGTTTTAGTTACATTGATGAGAGGCATGGATTTGACCCATTTGGTAAAATACTCAATATTTGTGATGATAAAAACATGCCCACCCTGTTATCTAGGTAGTTTGCATATGAGATTAATCCCCACATTAAGAATGGCCATGGAGATTCCAAAATTTAGAGCTCATCTAGAGGTGAATGGATTATATCATCATGAATTTTTTAGGGACTACACTTTTTAGTGAACTCGATGGCATCTTGTTCAAGAGTAGGCCAAAAGTAACCCATACATAAGCATTTGCATGCTATAACATGTCTATTATATTAACCACTATAAATGCCTCCATGTGTTTTTTCAAGGAAAGGAGGAACCTCTTATTTCATAACACAATAGAGTAAGGTACCTTCAATGTTTCAATAATAAATAATTTTATATCAAAATACATATTTGAAAACTTATTTATGAATTTAAGTCTTTTTGTAGGAATCCATTTTTAGAGGGTAGGTTTGATGCTCAAGGAATTGAATCATGTCTTTTTAATGTAGGCTCTATCAAATGGTGACAACCTCAATATGGTAGATAAGTGAACCTTATGGTTGAATGGAATATCAGGACTTTATTATTTTAATAATAAAGGTATAATCAATAATAACTTGGTGTGGATGAAATAGAGATGTTGAAGAAGAAAGTGAATCAGTAATAGAATTTTGATCTCTAGGGATGGGTTTGATGGTAAAAAAAGAAAATTATTTAGTAAGGGTAGTGGCTATCTGATTATAAGCAATGATAATTTCACTTTTTTATTGATAATCACCATTAACATGTCAGTAGATGAGTTGGGAATCACCCAAATCATGTAGATATGTAATGTATAAATCAAGTGTCACTCTCACACCTAGGATTAATGCTTCGTATTCTGCCATGTTTTTTGTGACATAAAATGTAAGTCAAAAATGCCAAATGCAAAAATTTTACCAATAGTAATATTGAGTATACAACCTGCCCCAACTCTTTGAAGGTATTTGGTACCATCAAAATGAATGGTCCAAGTATCTTTGTGTAAATTGACTTTAATTTTAATAAGTTCTTCGATGACTACTTTAGATTTAGTAGTATCAGGAAGGATATAGGAATATTCTATATTACTTTATTTGAGATAAATAGTGAAATTATGTAAGTAATATTTGATAGATATATCTTGATTAAGATCTTTAATATAGAGGATATTTTTGTTAGAGAGACTATCTTGAAGGTGATCAGTCATAGGTATGGGAGATACTACAAGTTGGTTAGTAATAATTTGTCCTTTGAATATTTTTGTGTAATAATGAATAGATTAAATTTTATGAGAAGGACCATCCACTTGTCAATTCCATCTCTAGGAAGAAAGGGTTTAGAAAATAAGTGATGAATTGGATCAAAATGAACACTAACGTAAGTTGTTTGATAAAGCATATAGTGGTGAAGCTTTTCAATTATAAAATACATATCAAGGAATTCATGTTCTACTTTTGTACAACATTTTTCATATTCAATGAGACCTCAACTGATATAGTAGATGGCATGCTCTCTTTTGGTACCATCTTTTTGGGCAAGTATTGCCCCAAATAATTTAGGTGTGGAAAAGTATATAATATTAAAGGACAGTCTTTAAAAGGTGGATGAAGGGTGGGTGGATGAATCAAAGATTCTTTCATATTGGTAAATGCTTTCTACAAAGGATCCATCCATTTGATAACATTACCTTTATTTAAAATTTAATTAACAAAAGAGATGTGATTATCCATTTTGAGGATAAATCATCTTATTACCCCAAACTTGCTAAGGTAAATGTAAATATATGTAATAGAATGAGGAATAATCATGTTGACAATAGTGTTGATCTTAGAGGGATCTACATCAATATTGTGAAGAGAGACTAATAAACCTAGAAATTTTCCATATGTGAGACTAAAGACACATTTTAGGGTTTTAGTCTGACTTTATATTTGATGAGATGATTGAAGATGATAGCAAAATCATAAAGATGAGTTTTGTGGCTTTTAGACTTGGCAATAAAATCATCCACATAAGTTTCCATAATCTTATGGATAAGGTCATGGAAAATGTGGGTCATAGCCCACTAATAGGTAGCTCTAACATTTTTGAGATTGAAGGGTATTTTAACATAACAATAGGTGGCCCATTCCATAGTGAAATTTATCTTGTGTTGATATTTGGGGGTAATATGAATTTAATTATAACCCAAAAACCATCCATAAGGGACAACATTTCAAACCTAGTAGTGGAATCAATGATGGAATCTATGGAAGGTAAAGGGAAGATATCCTTAGGATAAGCAAGATTGAGGTTACTAAAATTGATGCAAATGTGAAAGACCATGGTGACTTTTTTCCAAAAAGGGATAATGTTTAAGACCCATTTTAAATAGTCCACATGTTTAATAAATTTTCCATCAATAAGTTTAATGATTTTTGGCATAAATTAGAAAATTTGAGGGGGGATTTTTATTATTTTTATCGCATGGGTTTGGCATCAAGATAGGTGATGATGTTGTGTACCATGATATTAGGATCTATGTTAGGCATATCCTCATAGGACTAAGAAAAGATCTCAAAATAATTATCAAATAATAAACTAAAGTTACCAAGTTTATTTGGTGTAGGTTATTTAGAGATTATTATAAGTCAAGGGCATGATGGGGTGCATATTTGATTCATATATTTTCCTCAAAAAACATAGCATTTCCATCTTGGAAATGATATGGCATGTTAGGTAGATAGGAAATGGGATTTGTTTTAGGATTAATGCTAGCAATGAATTTTTTAAAATGAGGGGATTTTTGCTTGAAATTTCCAATTTTATGATGTTTTTGAGGGAGTTAAGGTTCTCAATCATGGATCAATTCAAGAATGGATTCATCATTAGGAAAAGTGGGAATAGGACCTTAATAATCCACATCTACTTTGAGATTAATAATTTTGTTATCATGGTGGTCATATTTAGAATGTGTTTGGCATACATCTGTGGCCTTTACATTGAGTGTGATCTCAAGAGAGGGGAACTAGAGAATAAAGTTGATCTAATTTGAATAGTTTACCATTAGCATTATTGACTAGGAGAGGATTAGAGAGAATAATTGGTTCAATAAGAGGTATATAAGATTATGTAGGTTTCAAAGGTGTGATAGGTAAGATTTGTTTCACCACCTAAAGGGTATAGAGAAGTGGTGAATTAGCAGGAATTACATGACCTTTAAGTGTCAATTTGAAATATGTTGAAATGGTATGAACATCATGATTAAAACAATGTATTTGTGCTAGATTTTTCTAATAATTTTGAACATATAAGTCTCATGATTGTGCTTGGGTCATGATGTAGTTATCATCATAAGTTGGAGAAATTGTACATGCTTTTGATTCAGATGGTGAGATGCCTCAATCACTAAATTTACATGGAGACATGATTAAAGGATCTTGGAATAATTTAGACACTCCATAATCATTACACATGAAGTCATCATATATTTAAGATGCTTCCTGAGCATTTAATAGAGGGGAAAAATAGTAATATCATCAATGAGAGGGATGTTTCAATAATGAGGAAATAAAGATAGAGGTAACCACTATAAGATGTATGGAGGTAGCTTTATAGTGTTTCAGGTATTTTTCAAGTCATTAGGCTCATTTTCATCAAAATCAACAAGAGTGACATGTAAATCTAGATTCATGTTGATGAATTCAGGTAAGGGAACACTATTGATCTTTAGAATAGTGAGAATTCAATATTAAGATTTGGTATTTGGAAGCTAAATACTCCATGGGTTAGGATTAGACTCATGTTTATACCTTTTTCCATTATGAATGGACTTGATACCTTAGCTAACAAGAAAGGTGATAGCCCTGATTCGATGAGTCCATGGTTATCTTAGGAGTATGTTGTAAGATAAAGGTAAATAGAGGACCATAACCTTAGTTTGTATAGTCTTAGGTCCAATACTAAAAGGGAGCTAAATACAACCAAGTTGATTTTGATTAGTTTTTAAAAATCCATAACTTGTTAAGCAAGTTTTTTTGATATGATCTTTGTTATAACTAAGATGTTAGATGAGCCAAAGAGATGTCACATTAATAAAAGACCCTTTATCTACTATTACTTTGTGAATGAGGGTGTTATTAATGGATATTTTAATAAAGAGGGTTGGATCATCAACTCAAAAGAGGATCTCATCATTGATCATGTCTTTTTCAAGTAATTATATGGAGGGTTTAGAAGAAGGACAAATGGATTCACAAGTATGCACTTCAATTGGTTGAGGCTCATGAGAATATGGTTCCTTTTATAAAAGATATGGATCTTCAATTTCTTGAATTTGTTGCATGAGGAACTTGGGATGATAAGGAGAGGTATAGATTAACTCCATAAGAGGAATTTTTCAAGGCATGGAGTTAAATTCTTATAACAAGTTCCAATGGGTTTTGGATGAAGAAAAAACAACATGAGGCTTATAAGGTAAAATAGTTTTAAGAGAAAGAGAAGTGGTTGGAGGTTTAAAAGGAGGAGATGGTTCTTCATTGGTTTTTAAAGCTAAGTGATTATTGGTAGTATCTTTGAGAATTTACTCTTCCAAAGATGGTTTCTTAGTTTTGGTGATATGATCTTTATGGGCTGGTGTACATTAATAATTAACCTTAGCTATATTAAAATATTGGGAATTAGTTTAGTATTGATCATAGTCAACATCAATCACACAATACTTGTTGGTTTGTTAAGTGTTATATGTGGAAAAATGTTTCTGGTTGTTAGAATAAGAATCTTTGGATGTTTGTTTCTTTTAAGAAGTGTGAAGGTAATCTCAATGATGGATTTGAATCATGGTTTCATGATTGAATGAATCACCAAGCATATAAGAGATAGAATCTTTGTAATCCATCTACATGTTTCATGGGAATGACCTATGTTAGTGTGGAATCAATAGAAATAATTAGGATTATACCATTTAGGAGTATTATTGGGATAAGTAAGTGGTTTAGAGGGCACTAAAAATTATTTCATTTGTTGCATCATTAATGTTGTGTGAGAAGGTTGGGGATTGTCAGCTTTGTCTACTCTTGGTTTGGGTTGAGGAGGATTGTTAATTATTGCATTAGTTAAATGTTGAAAATATCCTTTAATGATTTTAGTACTAGGTTAAAAATATTTCATTAAGAAGTCTTGATGCTTATCTTGGTCAAAAGCTTCATTTAGCATTTAGGGAGAGAAATTTTAGACCTTATATTGAAGTGAAGGAGTAAATTATGTTATAGAGAGTTTAAACAAGTTGTCAATAGTAATGTTATGATCATATTTATGGGCCAAATATTTAAAATCATGAGATGATTTAGTGGGATATTACTTAGCATTGATGAAATGGCTAAGGCAATTCTCAGGAAGATCATTGTGTTAAAATTCTTTAACTAGAGGATTGACTAAATCCTCTAGTTGCCATATGGAATGTTAAGGAAGTTTATTATACCATTATAATACATCACTGATGAAATTTTTAACTAATAAATTAGTTGTGGAAAAAGTATCAGTTTGGATCCACTCCTTATAAAGATTGACAAATACCTTAAGAAAAGATGCAAGGTCTTTAGTCCCATCATATTTAATAGTTGGAGATATGTTACAAATATCAATATAAAAAATGAAAATGGATAAAGGCTTGTTTTGGATGTGTTTAAGCATCTTATTTTACATGATAGGTTGGTGGATGACATTCCCCATGACATCTCTAAGAGGTGGAGGAATAAAATTTTGATTATTTTGATGGAGAAGAATGGGAGGTTGATTAGCCATGTTGATAAATGATGTTTTAGTTTCATCATTTGGGAGGTGTTAGATGTTTGAATTATGTTCATTTATTACACTATCTATTCAAAAAAATTAGTGATGTCATTTGGTAGATTGGTGTTTATAGGAGGATTCTCCAAATTGGTATTAGGTGGAGGGTTGTTAGGTGGTTATTTCATGTGAGGTTATTAGATAGACTTGTATCAATTGCCCCCACATTATGGTGAGATGCTTGAATATAGGAATTATCTTGATAGGTATGAAAAGGATATGATCCACTAATCTCATCTTGTGGCATGATTTAAACCATGTTATAATCTAAATATGAGGGAGGAGGATAATTAATCTATGATTGAGGATCCTCTTGGGAAATAAAGAGAGGAAGAAAAGAGCACCCCATATAGTGTCTAAGTGGATTATGGTTTTCCAAGAAGATTATGATAGGGGATTTCATGATGCTTGATGAAAGGATCTAATATTAGGAAAAAAATGAAAAATAGGGATAAAGTTGACCAGATAGATAATAATGTCAACCAATAGGTACAGAGTTGATTGGGTCAATAGATTATCCCCTATCAAGTATGTGATTTGGTTGTGTGTGCTAAAGATAAAAATAGTGTGACTAAAATGGTAAATTGAAAACCCACCTATTCAATCTATGTTTTTTACACTAATCATGCAAGTAACTAAAAAGAAATGTGAATTAATTACTAATAAATATAGGTGAATTCCTTGATTGAGAAAAGTACAAAGTCAGTTTAAGTGACACTATATGCAAACAGTGTAGAATAGAGTCGATTGGATCACTATTGTTCTATAGAATCAATATTTGGAAGAACATAGTTAAATAGGTTGACTATGTATTCAAGATAGAAGATAGACTATAGAACTGTGTCGAATAGGTCAACCTAGTTTATTGTAGGGATATAGTTTTACATACTAAAAACTTGTGAAAAATAGTACTAAAAGAAGAAAACTAAAAGGATAGAGAGAAATGAATGAACCTTAATGGGTTTGAAGATGTTTAGATTCCAAAATTTTATGTTGTTATGTTCAAATACTGATTAAAAATTATACTAAAAGGGTCAACTAGCTTGATGAAGTTTTCGAAACTTCTATGCTAAAGAAGAAGTTAAAAATAGAGTCGACTAGTTCAACTATGTTTTAGACCTATATGTTGATAGAAGAGAATTATAGATAAAATCGATAGGTTTGACTTTGTATGCAAATATGGCACTGAAAAAGCATACTATGTTAAACTGATCAATCTAGTAACCTATATTTAGTGAAGACATGCACCGAATAGAATAGAGTCATTTTAGAGTTGATTGTGTGTTAAACCTATGCATAGAATGTTAGGTCTATACCAACTAGTTTGATACATTTCTTCAAAGATATAAAAATATAATATGATGATAAAATGATGGCATAAAATAAAACTTACAAGGGTTTGATTCATGTCAGGTTCACCAAAATTTATGCAAAGGGAAATGTAACTAATATATTAATCAATCCTAGTTTAAATAAGATAAGTCCTACTTACACTTTTGATTTTTGTTACATTAGATATTTGGGATCATGATCAATATGGATATGCTAGACCTACCCAAAGGATCTCTTACCATAATAACATCACTAGATAGGGTTCACTTTGGGTGTGAGGAACTTATCCCATAGTATATCCCAATTCAATTCATTTTTTGGAATATTAACAACTAAATTATGCCCAAATTTAACTTGGTAATTTCCATCAATAAAATCTTTCCATATTAATTGATTTTATTTGATGTTGTTTGATAAATGTGTTCTCAGAAAATTATTAAGGTTAGTCAGGGTTCTAGTTTCTTCTTGATCTAAATTGTCAATGCTTAATTTTTTCCATCTTCTTGTTCCTTTTAAAACTACCAATAGTCCTAAACTTGATTCTTTTATTTTCTTTGAATGTGATCATGTATGCATTGCCATGGTTCTAAAGTATTTAGGGGCCGAGATAAAATCTTGGAGTCCTCCTAGAATTTAACATGAATTCCATTTCCCATCTACCATTTATAGCTATAACATATTACATTTTTTAGCATTGATAAAATTCTATAAATGAGATCTGTGAACAAAATGTTCATCTTCAACAAGACAAATCAGATCTCTACCATCTAGGTATTTTAATCTTAAAATATTGGCCTAGGTACTTGTTATTAACTTTGGAGTGCACCATGTTTGAAGATGTGATAGGCACACCTTCTCTCCATCTGATAAAATTGGATCTTCTCAAAGTGTGGGTGACTCCATATTGAGAATAACCTCTAGAGAGAGTTGGTTCCCTTAAGATCTAATACTAAAACTAATCTACTTTGATTTTTGGGATGAAAAGAGAGAAGGAAACTAAAATGGGAAAAACTATCTAATGGGGTGATGCACCTGAATAATTTTTATTCTCTGAAATATTTTATGAAACTAAGTAAGATACACATATGAGCAAAAAAAAATCTTCAGTAAATCCTAAACATAAGTGTTTGAAAATAAGGCTTGATAGAAGTTGTAATGCAATTTTTGTTCCTAGCTCTTTAGTTGACCTATACAGGATGAGATTTTCATAGTAGGTGTGGAAAGGACCTAAAATAAGGGTATATATATGCCACTTTTATGATGGTACACAATAAAAAATACACTCTATTCTATTATCAACTCATGCAAAAGATTTCCTTTATTGATCAATGATGCCAATTATAATTTCTTTTCTACCTTCTAGAATTATCCTCTAAAAATGGATTCAAAAATCCAATATGTATGTCTAAATTCTAACCTAAATCCAATGTGGCATTGATTTTTAAGAAGGATTATTCTTGGTTGGTTAACTCAAGACTAACTCCTTTTACAATATTAAAACAATTATCAAAAATCCTTAAACTCCACAAATCATGCATGAAACTTCAAACTTTGGTATATGAATAAGGTGGTGGGCCCATGTCAACAAGTGAAATATTCATGCATGGAATTATACTCCAATCCCTGGATGGATAACTCCACTTAAAGTGATTTGAAAGCTGAGTTGGAACCTTAGAATGTCCCCCTTTATATGGAAATCAAGGAAGATGCATGATAAGCTTTGACTAGTCAACTCCAACTAACTCCACCTTGCATGAAATGGGAATTTAAAGGCTGAATATGTGCATGAAACTCTATGTGAAAATTAGATATGTGGTGTGGAAACTCATTTTTGGCTCTTAGCTAAGCACTTCCAACACCGAACTTAGCTTGAGCAATTGATTAATTAGGCCAAATAGGTCTAAAAGCCAAAATATGTACTTAAACTCCATGGAACCTATAAAAACATTATGAAACTTGGAAAAAAAATTAGACCTATAAAAACTTTCTTCATCACTAGATATGTGATTTTGATGAGAAAACACTTACCATTCAGTCAACAAGGTTGACTAGGCATATATTACTTCATTTTCCTACAGACTGGCCATTTTGATCAAGTTGGTAAGGGCACTTATGTGATTATTTATAACCAAATAAATATTTTAGGATGAATAAAAATTGTTACTCTTTGATCTCCATTGATTATATTTCATTGAACTATCTTGTACTTCATTTTACATGCTTTTCTACACAAACAACATGATTTATTCCCTCATCTTTATATATTCATGCATAAAATTGACATTTATAGAATCCTCTTTAAGTTCAATTTATTTTTGAAAATTTTTTAGGTTGATCCATTGTGATTTGATGGCAATAAAATCAACTTTTTGTAAAACTACTTTTTTAGGGGTTTAGGAGGATTCTGAAGCTGAATCTTCAAAAAGATGATTCATGAATTACAGACCTCCAAATTCCATAATATTTCCATTTATATTCATCACACTTACCCCCCTAACATTTTTTAAAATATTGGGTTCCCATGCAAAATATGTGAAAAGTTACCATGTAGAGGAAATTTGTCTGTAGGGTTTAGCTTACATTTTGGGTTACTTGTGCTCTTAAAGATTGTTCATAAATCATAACACATCAATTAATATCAATTTTTCATGAATTATAATTACATATGGGTCTTCAAAACATACTAAGATCATTCAGCCAAACTCCACACGTGGTGAAATATATAAGCATTTGAATATGAGGCTTGGAAGGGTGTCTAGAACTACAAAAAGTGAAAAACTTCACCAATATGAAAATGAATCTTCCCTTACCTCAAAAATCCTAAAAAAATCATCATGGGACCTTTACCATACTATCAAAACACTCTTAAAGTCCTTTTTCTTGAAAATTCAAAAAATGACTTTTTGGCCTATATACCTATTTGCTTGTAAATGCCTATATGAGCATAGTTTGTATAAAATTTAGAGTTTTAAAACTCTTTAAATGTATTACTATGATTTAAAAACATCATCATATTCTTTCCAAACTTTTACCTAGGCTTAGAAACCTCTGTGACACTCTAAAATGATGCATGCTCCAATGGTGACCTCCAAAAGACATGTTGATGTCTAAGATAAAATAGTGAGTATGTCCACTCTTCCAATGGTCATGAAACTTTTTCATAATATTATTTAACTCATTATTACTTTTATTTTTAAATTTAAAGTCTTGAAATCACCTTTAGCTCCCAGGATCCTCAAATTTCCTTCAAAATTAACACCTTGCATGGATTGTGTGCATATTTGACTAAGTTTTGGTGTTTTTGAAGGTGATTTCATGATTATAAGGGATTTTTAAGGTCAAATCATCCTTAATTATATTTATATTCATTTTAAATAGTTTTAAAACATAATATACCCCTATTTCAAGCACACTTGACCCTCAAACAAGGCAAATAGTCTTAAATGATTGTGTTTTATTGTTGTAAGTGGATGTTGATGTAGTTTGAGCATATTGAGTGGATTTTGAATTTTAAAATCTCTAATACCACTAAATGTTCCTCATGTTTCATAAATATTAAAATAAGGTTAAAAACCCTCCTTCACTTCCTTTTGAAATAGCTTAGGATTTCAAATTATTTCATCCCTACAACCATGGTTGTAGGTTACATTGTATAGGTTGTAGGCATGTATTTTAGAGACCTATAAACTCATTTAACCTTTAATATCCTCTTACCTCTATAATATATTCATGAAAGGACAATATTAATGTCATTAGTGTCTTGATATTAGATAAATCTTCCTTTGGGAAAAGCCCTTATACTATCAAAAATGGTTCTCACATAGCCACACATAGCCCTGTAGGGTTCAATTAGCACTATAGGTTTTTTTTTCAATGCTTAGGCCTTTCAAAAAAATTTATCCTATGTTTTATGAAGTTTTTTATGAATCCAAACATCCTTATGAGACTATACTTATCCCCTGCCTAAGAATAGGCCATTAGGTGTCCTTAGTTGACTGTAAGTTAGTCAATTTATCTCCATGGTTGTAGGAGGTGATATTTAGCTCATATGAAAATAATAGAATGGAATTTAATTTTGATACTAATCAAAATTTATACTTATAACACTTCATAATATTTGAAACAAACATGACAACTTCACCTTATCACTATTCTTTTTTATAGCAAAATTTGTATTAGGTACATTGATCATGCTTAAGCTATTAATTGGCCCTTGTACGGACTGAGAATAGGGTATTTGAGTGCTTAGAGTGATTAAACAATCATGATATCACTTAGGTCACCATGTTATTTAGATTATTTATAAACATCACATATCTTGTGCAGTAAATAAACCCTTGATGAACTCCTTACAGATGAGTTGATTGTGTAACCCTCTTGCAAGTTGTAGGTGCATCCGTACAAGCCTGTAGGATTTGATTTTATCCTTCATTGGCCCTTATCAAGGCGTTACATGTTTTCTTTCTCCTCATTATCTTCATTATCATCAATGTTTTCATAGACATACCCTTGAGTATACAACCATTAAGAACTCTACCTCAAACCATTTGGAATCAACTCATTTGTAGAACCCCTACCCCCTGCCTTGGATTTAGGTTCTTAGGTGTTGGTTGTAGGTTATATTTATCCTTGTAGGGTCTCATTAGCCTCATAATATGTCATATTCTTTGCTTTTCTCTTTTTTTGTTTTTTTACTATATTGCCAATTAGAAGCCTTATGGTGACCAACCAGTGCTTTGCCTTTGAAAGATTCACTTTACCTGACTGTTAGGCCTTTCTTGGCTACAATTCAAAATTATAGGTGCATTTTTAGGGTTTGTAGGGTGATATTTAGTTGATGTGATTATTTTTACTCTACTTTACAACCTCTAAATCCACCATATGCTACATATATTCATCAAAAGCCTCCAAAACCCTTCCTCTACCAAGCTTGAGTGTATTTGCTTTCCATGTCATGACTTACATTTATCCTTGCTTACCCTTGCTATCATAGCTATAGCATGCCCTTTGTTTGAGTTGATTGTGGGTATTTTTTTAGAACCCTCAAATGCTTGGTATGTTTTTACCTCCTTGTAACATAATTAATTTATTATCTACCTTATACCATCTTTTTCCACCTTGAAATACCATCCTTAAAGTGACCATATCCCTGCCACTTTTTAGAAGACTATATGGTGGTTATTTGTATGGACAAGGGACTATTTATGACCTTCAAAAGGTCTCAAATGCATATTTAGTATTTATATCTCTTGAACCTTGATGAAGGCTTATTTGATGATCAAACCCCCTAACTCATCTCAGTACCATGATGATATCCTAAACTGAGTTTATGAGTTGTAAATGATCCTTTCATGAATGTACTATGATTATTTAATTGCCTATATACCTCTTGATCATGCTTGATGTTTCTTATTGATCAATCTTTTCTTCTTAACAATGGAACTTGGAATGGAAGTAGGGTGAGGATGGATGACATGGATAAGGGTGAGTGAAACTTATGAAAGGAGTTGAAAATGGATCAAAAACATAGTGGAAACTTAGTATGTGACAGTGGAAAGCAATGGGAGAGGTGGTGATGGAAAGGGATGATGGAAGGGTATTATAAAACCAAGGAAAGGAGTTATATGCAACCATATGCACCTATACAAAAAAAAGTGGAGGCCATTGAATGAGTGGAAGGAGGTGAATTTGAAACATGGTTTTCTCTAAAAAAAGTTAAATTTTTCAAAAATCCCTTAAAGAATGCTAAACAAGCTCATTTGAGACACATGGAAGCATGGAGATGGGTTTAAGAAGTGAATTTATTGGATGATTTCCTATAAAAACTAATTTAAAACATGAGAACCATGATGGAAACCCCTAAAAACATGAATTTTTTGAACATTTGAAGCTACCTTCTTCTTCCATGACCGTATAACCTTCCTTGCAAGCATGCCAATACTGTAGATTGCCTAGCTAAGTTTGTGAGCTTTATTATACCTTGAATTGCATGAATAATATATTTAGAAGGCCATGAAAAGGTATAAAAATTCTTAAATATTCTGCAACAATTTGATTTACCTTGAAACTCTACCCAAGTGAGGAGAAAATGGAAAAAAATGGGTTACCTTCCTGGTTACAATGTAGTAAAATTTGACCTAGATTAAACTAAATGGTTCATGATCATGTAGGATCAAATTAATGAGTCACTTATACCATCAATAATCCCTCTGAGTCTACTTTATTCACCCCAAATTTGAGATATATACCCTTCCTCAGTAGTTTGTACCACTAAAAAACCTATAGGTAGGTCTCTTTGTGCAGACAAGAAAAGTACTAAAAGAGGATTGATTTTGGGCTTGTATGGAAATGAATTTCCATTAACATTATCATGAAACTTTAATATTCCTTTAAAATAATAATCCCTACCCTAGATATATAAAATCCATAGTCTTGCTTGCAAATGGGAGAAAATAAGCTTATTTTGCCCTTTTAAAAGATAGATTTCACTTTCCACCACCAAGTTTATAAGATTTTAGAAGTATCACGTGCCATAACATGAAAAATATAAATTTTTGACCTTTTTCATGTTTTAATTTGGAAATTTGACATGTGTGAGGTGAAATAAAGTTTTTGGGCTGAAAAGCACATCAAATGACCTTTTTAAAGTTTGAAACTTTAGAATTAATCTATTTTCACATTTTTTAACATTAATAAAGATGAATTGGATAATTTAATGACATTTTAAATCTAATTTTGACATTTTTTCTCAAAAATTGCATTTTTAGGTCACAATTGACTAGTTAGACCAGCTAAAAAGGGTTAAGGACTAGATATTTTAAAAGTTTTAAATAATAGGGGTAGTAATTTGGCCTTAACATGTTAAATTACTAACAATTTTGGTGACTTTAAAGGGTTGACCAGCCTATTAGTCAAATAACTCAAAAATTTTGGCTATGATAAACTTGGATATACATTAAAAATTATAAGTCTTACAGATAAAGACACAACAGGAGAAACTAACATGAACAACAACAAACATGTGAACGTATCACTTAGGGGAATGAAAAAAAACTAAAAAGTAAAAAAACAATAATTAAAGCATGTGTAGATGTGCACTTAGAGAAAATAATAATAGCTAGTCTATTATGTACAAACTAACCTCTAACTTGTTGGTCCTCTTGGATCAAAAGGAATGTTTGATAATTTTCCAGCATTATGAGATGAAGTATTGAATAAGTCATGTAAATTTTTGACCCTTGGTCTTGATACCTACTTCTTCTTTGTTTTATTTTCTAATTTTATTGGCATGATGATCAGTGAAAACTAGGCAGCTCTAAATAAATCAGCTATATGTATCCAGATAATCCTAATTTCTTTAGATGGTTCCTTGACTGTAACTTCAAATGGTGGTCCCATAAGACATACCTTTTTGATTTATATGGTGTCTTCAACAAGAATGGGATTTTTATTGGATTCAATTTCTTCAGGCTCATCAAGAAGCTCTACATATTCTACCCAATCTTGGTCATTATCTTCTATGGGAACTCTGTATCCACCTTCTCAAGCACTTGATCCTTTCAAACAAGTGATATCTCAATCTGACCCATATCCTCAATTTTAACCAATTTCTCATAAAAAAAACCTTCTAATTTTGATTGTGTATCCCCAAAGTAGCACTATCTTCTTGAATCTCTAAAACATTAATGAAAACCTCATATGGAGATTCAACTTACTGCACTATCTCACCATCCAATTCTACCATATTAAGTTTAGTAATTTCACTCATGAAATCATGGAACAGTTGTTTCCAATGGTATTCTTCTTCAGGAATATTCTCCATCTCATAAATGGCTTTATGTGAGTGTTCTTCATGGATTCCTTCTAAATAAATATTTTTTTGCACTTCATCTATCTCGATTGTTACAAGCTCTTGAGAATCCTCTTGCAAGTCATCCTCTTGTTCATCATTGAAAACTAAGTCATGCTTGTCCTTACCAAGTGGTGTCCCAATAATGATTTATTCTTCTTGATCACTAAATTCACCTTCCTTTTTTTCTCTTTGGCTACATCTTCTTCACTTACCTCAAAAAGGAGAGGATCTTGATCGAAAAATGGCATGGTATATCCCTAAAAGTATTCAATAATATGCAAACAGTCTATAAAAGTAACCATAGATACATAATTTTGGTCATGAGGCTGCTCTTCTTGGATCACCTCCACCTCATATCTCTACACTTTTTCTTGAATGGCTTTCCATGAAGGAATGGACTTTGGATTCTAAGGATAAATGAGTGGAGGATGCATGACCTCTTGGTTTAATTCACCATCCTAAATGATGCTTGATTGTTCTTCTTTCTCACTTGATTCTTGAATCTACTTTCAAGTCACAAACATAGATTTATGAACCTCTATTTCTATACTTTTTACAACCATGGGTGTGAAAGAAGGAATTTTTTTTGGTGCTGATTTTATAGCTACCATTGAATATTGGAGATGTTGATTTGTGTAGACACCTAAAATTGGGCATTGATAACCTCCAATTAGGCTTTTGGCTAGTTTCCATCTAAAATGCACAATTTGGCCTAAAAACACTAAAACACACAAAATGATGTGAAAATGATATATTCAAGTACCAATTTCAGCCAGGGTATCCCTAAATGGGGTAATGAAATTTATGGGTTAGCTAACTTTGATCAGTTCATTTTGAGTCAAAATGTTAAATTTGCACCTGCGTGCTCTGGACAACTCTTTCCTATAAAATATTTTATGCAAGACTCATGCCTTTGTTATTTGTTATTGGACACATTAAAAATGAGAATACACATCCAATGCATCTGACGTAGACTTCCAATATCAATCTAGTGAAATTTAGGACCAATAACAAGGCATTCTAATCAATTTGAGTAATTTGTGCATAAAGTGTTTAATCATGCTTAAGAGATAATTAACCCAAATTAAGGACTAATCAAGAATTCCATGGAAACTTGTTGAATACTTTGTTTTGGAAATGGATATTGAATATCTACATCATCAATTGACCTCATTTCTTGGGAAGGCATCCCTAGGCCATAAATACCACAAATATCAAGATCATGCCCTCCATGCATCTTAATTGCCCCTTCTTCCAATTCCATGATGAGGATAATTACAAATTTTAATTGAAAATTTTAATTAATCCTCAACCACACATCTCAATCTTGAGATGGGTGGTTGAGGTTGATTCTGATCAAATCTAAAAATCTAT
The DNA here is from genome assembly GCA_037957365.1 of Torreya grandis. NCBI lineage: Eukaryota > Viridiplantae > Streptophyta > Pinopsida > Cupressales > Taxaceae > Torreya > Torreya grandis. The sequence goes on from JARHVA010001162.1 coordinate 3,276,828, forward strand.
AAATAGGAGGCCTCACAACATCATTTCAAAGCTTAATTAGTGCAAAGTTATAATGCAATATTGGTTCCAAAAGCTTCATTCAACTAGTGTTACCATGCTGAATTGATTCCAAGCCAAGCCAAGCCACAAGCCAAAGGTGCCAAGAGGAGATGAAGGTAGCCACACTCCATTAAAGAAGACCTCTTAAAGCAAAAGTTGAGCAAGCCACTATTATAAAGGCATTTGGAGCATCTAAGGAAGGTAAAGTAATTCTTGTGTTTTCATTCCTTGATTTTTAGTTGTGCTTCTCATTTTCTTTTGTTAATTAAGATCTCCCTAGTGTCTAGGCCTAGGGATGTTATGTTATTATTGTGTTTATTTCATTTTGTTTTCATTTTGGAACTAACACAGTACTAACCATCCTCTCTTGAGTCAAATTCCTAGATCACATAATGACATGCCCGGTGGGACACAATGCATCTCAACCTAAAGGATATCCTTTTACAACCTTAAAAAACCTATTTGATCTTTTACAACTCTTAAAAATTGGTTTTTTAACTTTATTTTGCCATTTTTTATTGCCACAGGTTTACACAGTAACTGACATCGGTAGAAAATACCAACATTAGTTACTTGGCTCAACTGACATGAATTAGATCTTGATTGGACATTGTTGATGTCAGTGGTATATAATTGACGTCGGTCACTATGTTTTTTTAAAAACACAAACCCAAGAGATATTTCAAAATGCTTGGTTTGGGGTCATACAAACTCCTTTTTGGATGATTTTTTTTTAAACCATGTGTTTTCTCCTAAATTTTTAGAATCTGGCATTAGTTTAGCTTCAATTTTTATATATTTTTTACAAAATTTGGAAAATCCATTTAAAATGTTTCTAATCTAACATATTTGCTTTTGGGGTGATGCCTTAAGGGTAGACAGGTAACCAGCGAATTTCAAATTTGATAAATCATGTTTTAAACAACCTTTTGAAAGATTTTAAAATGAATTAGGAACATTATTTTTGTTCTTAAAGTAACATTTAAGGTGATTAAATAAGTTTTTTTAGCATTAGTTTTCAAATTTACAACTAAGACCAAGGGGTCAAATGAACACCACTCAATCTTTCAAATTTGGTGCTTAAAAATGAACTCATCTTTCTAAAAGTTTCTTGTTTGCAATAGTTAATTAAATCAAATATTATTTGGAAAAAAGTGGCATGTTGCATGTATGCTCTTCCATTTGTCCCCTGTAGGAAACCCTTGGAATCAAAAGTGTCATTCCTATTACAAGTAGCCTATTCCAAGGCTTAGAAAGAAAGTCATCTAAAGCACTCCCCAAAAACTTGTCAAAGTTTGGGTGACCTTGAAAATGACCCTAAAATCTTTCTACTTTCATGCTTTATTTATTTTTATGCATCTTGGCTTATGAGGGGGACTTCATCACCTCCCACAAGTTCTTTAGGGAAGCTTTGACCTGGGGTTTCATCTCCTGGCATTAACTTCATTTGACTCTTTTAGAGTTGCACACAAGATGTAGTGGCACTTTAGACATCACACTACACTAAGCAAATAGTAAGATGTAGTGGTTGCAAAAACGACTAGACCTTTTTGTAATAATCCAAGTGATACAGACCCAAAATCCATGCTTTTATTTTGCACTATTTGATGTGAAAGTCATTGTGCAATTGATTCCCCTAGATCATTCAAAAACTTGTTAGAATTTAGAAAAATCCCCACTTACCATGGAAGTATTGTTGGTGCAAGGTGCACCTCAAGATCCATATCATAGTAATGTCATTTAAGAGAAGGGGTGTATAAAAATCCTACTATATAATGTGTATTTACTTTTGGATGAACACTTAAAATCCTCTCAAATGACGTAGATTAATAGATTTTAATAGTATCAAGCAACCTTGTCAGTTTAGGATCTAAGGGTGATTAATTAGTTGATCGTGTACTAGTTTAAAGTCTTGTTTGGAGTCAAAACATGGTGTAAACAAACAATCTCTAACCAAACACATTGTCTTTATTTTTCTTTGAACAAAAAGGAATTATGTTGCCCATATGAGATCATTTATTTGCCTTGTTCAAATTTCAGCAAAAGCTTGACAGTTATATCATCCACTTTGGCACAATTATGTTTCCAAATTGAGTCTAGACCTTTACCAAAGTTGTTTAAGTCCTTCACTTATAATTTATATTCTAAATTACACCTTTACAAGTTCATAGAGTTGATGTGTTAAGTGGGTTCACCATTTTCACTAAACTTGAGGGAACTTAGGTTTAATTTCCAATTTGGGTTGAAGGTCATTTAAGACTCATAATCATTATCCTCACTTGATAGACTTAAGCCATTTTTTGCTAAACACTTGCACTTTAATTCTATGCACCAGAACATTTTTGAGTCAAGAAAATAAGTGTTATGATGTCAAAATTGTAGGAAAGCACCTTTGCCTTAGAATTTTTTTGAAGAAAACCCTTTTTATCACACCTTTTGGGTAGTATAGCATCATTACACTACCCAAATCATTTCAAACATTGTTTCATGGACCTTCTTACATAGAATCACAAATTTGTTTCTACATATTCAAACTGATCCAAGTGTAATTTTGATCCTTTGTCTAAAGTATAGTTATATTATTCACCTTTGTCTAGCTTGTTTGTTAAAAAGAACCAAGTTCTATATCATTATTTATGAGAAAATAAGCTATTACTAAATTGCCTTTTATTTCATACCTTATACCTAGTTGATCAATTTCATGTCCAAGAATCGAATGCCTAGTGCTTGTTAGAAGTGTTTCAAATCCATTAGATTAAAACTTTCATCTATTTTCATAGTCTATCTTTTGACATTGTTTGGCCAAGAGTTCTAGCACATGCCCTGTTTGAGCCTAGATTTTGATGTGTGTTTGGCCAAAAGACCTAGCAACTTTTAATTTTCTATATTAGACTGGTTTAAAACACTTCAGCCTTAGAGTTTGGCATTTTGATTTTTTAGTCCATTTACTTGCTCATCTTTGTGTGAATAGTGAAACATTAGATATTTCATGCTAGCTTGTTTCCTCACAAATATTTGCATAAACCTTTTGATCCTTTTGACAAATCTAGACCAAGTTTAAGGCATCATTTGTTTTAGATTTTATCCTTTTTAGAGTTTGTAGAACTCTTTGACCATTTACCACCAAACATTGACTATGGATCCCAACATGTATTCCTACACTCGTAATGGACTCATGTATAATGTATGGATTAGTAATATAGTTGCATAGAAATAAATGGTGTAAGACCCCTATGTAGATAATATTGATGATGAGATGGAGTCTCATCAATTAGGGGCACAAATCCAAGATCCATTAGCTAACTATTTGATTAACACACCACCTCACATAGAATAGGACCAAGAACAAATGTTGTAATACTTAGATATAATACCCATGGTGGATGAGCCAGTACTTCAATAGCCATATTCTACTAATTTGGCTTCCATGTATGATCCATTTTTTTAAGTGACATTTGTTAGATAATAAAGATGAGATTTTGGTTAAGGCCATAGAGGTAGGGGCTAAGTTTTCAGTAAACTTCCCCCATGAAAATTTACCAAGTCTAGTAAGAGTGCCCCACAATATCATTTATGATCAACAGGATTCTTCTAGCAATCCTATGGCTCTAGTCCAAACAACATACCAAGACCCCAATATATCCAATCAAGGAAAAAACATCATGGAAGATCACTTTAACCAAATGCAAATAACATACCAAACCTACCTAAATTTAGCACATGATTTCAATCAGATGAACATGGTAAGTAAGCCTCTCACTGGCCTAGTACCTTCAATAGGAGTGTTGATGGAATTAACTAGATAAGAAAATCTAAGTTTTGACCTATTTGTACAAACCACTTTGATAGATAACTTGATACATATGCTAGTTATTGAATAAGTATCTTTGGCTTTTATAATGAATAGTGAGCCAAATGTAGTAGACAATGTACAAACAACATCCAATCTTGATCAAAGTGGTACTAATGCACAAACAACTAGCCAACAATGTTTGCCTATAGCTAATCCCATGAGTAGATCATAATACCAAGGAATAGGAGTTTTTTTACCCCAACCTCAACCAGCTTCTTCCTCAAGTGCACAAACTAGAAGATTAGATAATCCAACAACAACTAATATTATGCCTCAATGATAAAATGTGATGAATCCTACTCCCCCTTAACATGTAGTGAGTGGTATTCCATAATAGCAGACACAATCTAGTGTATCAATGTAATAAAGGATGAATACATTGCCACCTCAATCAAGGGAAACAAATATTCCACCTCAATAGGTAATGATGAACATACCTCTTCAATCACAAACTAATATACCAATTCAAAATCATGTAATGACTAATCAACAACATGCAAATATTGGTCAGTGATAGATGTCAAATATGCAACATGCTTTCACTTCTTTATAGGGATTCATGTAATAAGGAGGTCCCCATGTTTCTCAAGTACCTACTAGATAACCATTGGTTCAAAATATGCCACAAATTCAAAGATAGGGTCTTGGTCCATAAGTTCCTACTCAATAGCAAGGTTTGATTAGTCAGTAGCATGTCCCTTTTAAACCATAGCAAGCACAATATAGTTATATTATTTCATTGCAACCACAAAATACTCCAATTCAAACCTTTATCATCAACCCAAACTAGAATATTGCATAACCAAATGTGTAATTTCAAGTACATCCCAATCCACGTATGTATATTCCTAGTCCATTCCCTAATCAAGCCAATCTACCCTAACAGGTGTTTCCATCATACCCTAGTCAAAGTGTTCCACTTGTGACCTCCCAACCATCTATCCAAACCAACATTCTCCCTCAAACCAATATCCCTTCTAGTTTCCTATCCAAATAATTGTAATAGATGAAGGATGTGATTGCTACCATTCAGGTAAGGGAGTAGACTAAGAAGTTTAAACTAGATGACATATGTTCCTATCCATTAAATATGGAGTATTTTCAGATACTATTTCCTCTAGGATACAAAGCACCCAAATTTAATAAGTACAAAGGGAAAGGTGACCTTAAGGCCCATTTGATCAAATTCTTTATCACATGTCAACTAGTGGCATATAGTGACATATACCTTTTACTGTTGTTTTTAAAGAGCCTGGTTAGACAAGCCTTAGAGTGGTTTTTAAAGTTGCCCAAGAATTCAATAATAGACTTTGATGATCTTTCTAATAAATTTGTACAACACTTTTCTAGTAATCTTGAGCATGAGATTTCATTAGTAGACCTGATAAAAGTAAATTAGAAAGCTGGGGAGAGTTTTTCTAGTTGTTTACAGTGATGGAGAGCCCTTGCAATCCATTTTACCCATAGTTTACTAGATAAACAATTAGCTATTATGTTTACTAAAAATTTGCATAGTGAGGTAGCCTATCATTTGGAATTGGAATTTGTACATACATTCAAAGAGATTATTGATAAAGGTTTGTTGATCAAGTGAGAGGTCATCAATAAAGAATTCATCAAGCTTAATTCAACTAATCAAAATCAAGGTACCAATCATGGAAATGACCAAAATCCCATCCAAGCGCAAGCATCACAACTAGAATAGGCCAATAATCATGAAAGACTAAAGCAATTCAACTAAAATAGGAATGGTATGGGAAATGGAGTGACTAAATCTCATCATGTCCAAACTATGTAAACATCATTTGTACCACCTTTTTAGCTTACTCTTACCCAAAAACCTCTCCAATCAATGCTACAAGTGCAACAACCAAGACCTCCACAATAAATATAGTGGCCTTTACCATTGCAAACCCCTCCTCCTAGAAGAATCATCCCTACACGTCATGTCTTTAGTGACTTAGAAAAACCTATTGAGTCTATATTTCACAAGCTTGATAGCACTAATTTTATTAGTTGGCCCATACCAAAGCATTATCCACAAGGCATTCCTTACCTTGATTGGCACCATGAAAATGAATTTTGTGACTATCATTAGGTTAATGGGCATAATTTACAAAGATGTGTCCAAATTAAGCATTTAATTAAAAATATGTTGGAGAATGGGGAGATAAAACTGGATAATGGTGCTTCCAATTTCAATCAAACTCTTGGGATCTATCAAAACCCCTTTCCCTTACATAACAATCAAAAATAGCAAAACAATTGCAACAACAATAATTACTAGTGTAATAGCAAAATCAATAGTATCAAAATCAAAGGCCAAACTAGTAGAATCAACAAAATTAGCAATAGAATACACATTGAAAAAATAATGGACAAAACCAAGGTCAGAATGGTAACAAACAACAAACCTACCATGTAGTTACACATGACTACAATAGGGTTGTAGGTCATATTGTAAGGGGTAGCATTAATACCATCTCCATTAATCCTAGACCAAGTACTAATCAGCCTAGACCATTGCTAAACAATAATATTCAGCCAAATCACATGGATAATCCTTTTTTGACCTAGGAGTGCATACAGGTAAACTAAAAAACTAGGACATCCCCTTTTGGATCTTATAGTGATAACTTGTCCTTACCATGTGACCACATATAAGTGCAGCGGTAACCAAGACTTGTCCTATCTAGTCCCACACCATTCCCAATATCAATTAGCAATAATGGTCTAGTATTTAATCCTGATTGTGTAATCACAACTCATAGGTCAAAGATTACTATCCCAAGTGCACAACCATCCACCACTTTGCCTATCATCCAACCAATCATTCAGCCTCAAAATAAACCATTCACTACTGACCAAGATAAGAAGTTTGATATTGTGGAACAATTATAAAAGACACCATCACAAATTTCTATTTTATATTTACTGTGGATGTCAATAATCCACAAAAACATCATGAATGAGTTTTTTACCCAATCTACTATTTCTAGTGACATATCCCCCAATAAATTTCAAGCTTTAGTTGGACACTTAGCTCTAGATCAACAAGTCACATCCAACCAAAGTGATATGTCTTCCCTTGGCCCACTCCATAATAACCTATTATATATAAAAGTTTGTATTAGATGGCATAAAGTGAAACATGTCCTTATTGACAATGGATCTGACCTCAACATAGTATCTCTCAAGCTCATCAAGCTTCTTGGGTACACAATAATAGATCTCCAACCAAAAATAATAACTATTAAAGCCTATGATAATCAGGAAAGGGAATCATAGGGCACCATTAGTTTGTCAATTATTATTGGGCCTTTAACCCATGATACACTTTGTCATGTGCTAGATCTTGAGCTATCATACAACATACTTCTAGGAGGGCCTTGGTTACATGAGATTCATGCATTCCTATCAACACTGCACCAATGTATCAAGTTTTCCCATTCAAAGATGGAGGTGAATATTCCAAGAGATTTACACCTATATGAACATTTCAAGCATCTTGAGGCTAAGTTTCAAAGCTATAATTATTAGTATGGCATGAATCCAAGTTTTAAGTAAGATAAAGGAAAATCTATACTTATCGATCCTTCATCAGATAATTGCATAGATCCTAATACCTTAGATTACCTTTTCAACATGCCACCTCTTGAAGCTTCCAATCATTTCACCATTTTAGATAATGGACTAAGAGAATATGTGAGCCATGATACATTTCATATCTCCAATCTTCCTCATAATATAAAAACCTTTAGGCAACCTAAAGTTATTCCACATGCATTGGCAATGAAAAAATAAAGATAAGGGATATGGCACATTTGTACCAACATCTGGCCTAAGACCTTACCCTCTTGAAGGAGATGAATCATGGTTATACAATGATGACCAAGATAATTATTATAAAAATGTAAAGTATCATATTCTAAATAGGATCATGGAGTGTCACAATTATAAAAGAAGAGGCCTCAGACTAAATCAACAAGAAACCATCAAGCCAATTTCCATGACTAAGTATGAAAGACCTTATGGACTGGGATTTAAACTACTTAGGGGTGGCCCCACATATTTTATTCAAACTCCATCACCAGTACTAGTGATGATGATGTTGATAGTGAATTAAAGTCTAGTCATAGCCTTACCTTTAATAACCTAGCTGAAACCAACCTATTTGATAACCATGCCATTTTTACCCTTGCATAAGCCATTCATTACAATTAATTTCCATTATATTATCCCTAACTAATAGATTGGGACCAACAAGAATCCATTCTATTGATTGATGAGTTCTAAAATGATGAGGCATTCTATGATTTCTTAGGCCTTAGAGACAATATTCCATTAGGAGATCACAAATTAGGATTTTCAATCACATTGGATCTTACAACCTATTTTAGAGAGTGAGTGAACACCCTTAGCCAAAAACAAATAAATAAAACATTGAGGTCCCAAAGTGAAAACCTCTTTGAGGCACTTTCTAACCAAGGAAAAAGTAAAGATAAAGGCTAATCTAGTGGTGAAAACCTATTTTAGGTGCCATTAGATGAGGGTGTTCATTTTTCTTATAATTTAGCCTAGGAGACCACCAACGATGAACTTGCCTATAGATCTAAGTTTAGTTTTGAGAAATAACAAGTATTTGATCAAATTATCCAAGAATTTCTAACTATTTTTGTTACATGGCCAAATCTCCCATTAGGAGACTTAGATTCATCATGTCTAGGAGAGGTTGAAGAGCAAGTCATAACAAAGGACCTTGACATAGTCCAATAGTTCAAGTCACTACCTACTATCATAGAAGACAATTCGACCCTTCTAGTCAATGATACAATGGAGGTAAATATTGAGACTCTATCAGACCTAGAATGGATAAAATTAGGTACATCCCTCATGAAGGAGGAATGTGAAATTTTTACATCTCTATTGAGAGAGTTTGTCGATATATTTTAATGGGCCTATTCTGGCATGCTAGGATTAGACCCTGCCTTGGTTTTACACCACCTTATGGTTAATCTTGATGCCATATCGGTAAAATAAAAGCTACATAAGATGTTTCCTTAAATTGTTGTATTGGTAAAAAAAGAGCTGGAAAAACTCTTAGAAACAAGATGAATTTGATCCATTGACTATTCTAAATGGATCTCTAATGTTGTACCTATTAGCAAAAAGCCTGAAGGAATTAGAATTTGTACTAATTTTTGAGACATCAACAAAGCTTGTCCTAAATATGATTTTCCCTTGCCTAATATTGACATGATTGTCAACTCCATTGTAGGTTATGAAATGTTTTCACTCATGGATGGCTTTTTAAGATATAATCAGATCAGAATAGCACCAGAAGATCAACATAAAATAGCATTCACCACTCCATGGCAAACATTTTGTTATTAGGTGATGCCATTTGGCCTTAAGAATGTGAGAGCTACATATCAAAGAGCCATGATTATCATATTCCATGATATGATGCATGATATTGTTAAAGACTATGTCGATGATAAATTAGTAAAATCCAAGACCAGAGCTGACCATCCAATAGTGTTGCATAAGATATTTAAAAGACTATGAGAGTACAAATCCAAACTAAATCCAAATAAATGTGTGTTTGGTGTAGTTTCAAGAAAATTTTTGGGCTTCATCATGTCTCATAGAGGTATTGAAGTTGACCTAGCTAAAGTCCATGTTATAATCAAGATGTCACCACCGACCAATTTGAAGCAAATTCATAGTTTTTAGTGTAAGATCCAATTCATCTGATGCTTCATCTCTCAATTAGCAAAAAAGTGCCATCCATTTACACATATTTTGAAGAAAGGAGTTGCATTTCATTGGGCTAATCACTACCAAATAGCTTTTTAACAACTCAAGGATTATCTTGTTAATCTTCTTGTTTTATTACATCTTATGCTAGGAAAGCCATTCTTGTTATACCTATCAGCTACTAATTATGCTCTAGGGGCACTTTTAGCTCAACATGATGACAATAGAAAGGAGCATGTTTTTTACTACCTAAGTTGTACCTTGGTTACATATGAACATAATTATGCACCTATTGAAAAAGCTTGTCTAGCCATGGTTTTCATAACTCAAAAACTATGTCATTACATGTTGAATAATAAAACCATGGTCATTTCAAAATTAGATCAAATCAAGTACCTACTATCTAAAATATCTTTACAAGGCAAAATGGCTAAATGGATCATGCTTTTTAGTGATTTTGACATAGATTATGTCAATCAAAAAGTAATCAAAGGACAAGTTCTTATAGATCAACTTGTTGAAGCACCTCTCATGGACACACAACCACTCAAGTTTCCATTTCTTGATGAATCCATCATGACCATTATTGATACACCCCTTAAGGAGCAACCCTGGAAGCTATATTTTGATGGATCATTCACTGTGCATGAATCAGGGGTAGCCCTATTATTTATTACACCATAGGGGATCTAATCCTTAAATCATTTGCTTTCCTTATACAAACAACATGGCCAAGTATGAAGCACTTGTTGTAGGACTTAAACAAGTAGTGAATTGGAATATATCTCATCTTCAAGTTTATGGTGATTCTCAATTGATCATCAATCAGGTCACAGATCATTTTTAGACCAAAGATGACAAGTTGGTTCCATATAAAGCCATGGTTGACACTCTTAAAAAGCAAATTTCCAACATTCAATTTGAGCATATATTGAGGGCTAGTAATATAAATAAAAATACCATGGCTACTATTGGCTCACTAATTTGACAAATAGATAAAGCTAAAGAGTATCAGTTCTTTGTCAAGAATTTGTCAGCACCGGCTCATGAACCTTTAACCATTGCCATGATTTGTGATATTGTTGGTCATAATTCTATCTAGTACTCAAACCTTTAAAATTACCTTTAGGACCAAGTTCAACCACCTAACCTATCTCAAAAACAAACCAAATCCTTCATTCATCATTACACTTGTTATACTTTACTTGGATCCACTCTTTACTATCATAGTTTCGATAGAACTCTGCTTCATTGTTTAACTTTGGTAGAGTCCACATTAGCGTTAAGAGAAGTTCATGAAGGATTATGTGGAGCCCATTATAGTGGGGTAGTCATATCTAAAAATATCTTATGTACTAGTTATTATTAGACCATAATAGACATAGATGCCACTGTATATGTAAATAAATGTGACAAATGTCAATAACATACTAATTTGATTCATGCCCCAATAAAAATTCTAAAACTAATGTTGACACCATGGCCATTTTTTACATGGGGACTTGACCTTATTAGGAAGATTAACCCCACTTCATATGATGTCCATAAGCATATCCTTAATACCACTAAATATTTCACTAAGTGGGTTGAAGTTATACCCCTCAATTACATGACTGAAAATCAAATTTATAAATTCATCTTCAACCATCTCATCTGTTGCTATGGTATTCCCTCTAAAATTATATTTGATAATGGAGGATAATTTAAGAAAAAATATGTAGGCCATTTATTTACCAAATACAACATCACACAACACTTTTCTATAGCATATTACCCTCAAGGTAATGGCCAAGCTGAGGCATCCAACAAAACCATTGTCAACATTCTCAAAAAGATTGTCAATGATGTTAGTCATGACTGGCATCTCCATATATTGCCTACCCTTTGGACATAACATAACAATCATCATACCCCCACAAGAGTCACTCCATACTCACTTGTTTATGGTATTGAAGCCATCCTTCCCATTGAGGTCGAGTTGCCAACACTATGCATCTCTTTCAAGTATGTCCTAGATGATCATGACTATCCAGTAGCTCGCCTGTAAGAGCTAGATCTACTTGATGAAAAACATACAGCCATGCTCAAAAATATTCAAGCATATCAAAATTGACTCAAAGGCCACTATAATTGGTGTGGGAAGTATAGAACATTTGAATTTGGTGATCTTGTTCTCAAAGAAAACCAAAAGAATACCATGGCCAAGAAGAAACATAAAGGAAAATTCAAACCAAACTAGATAGGGCCTTTCATCATCACTGTAGATTATGGATCAAGAGAATACAAGATTGCCACACCAGATGATGATGAACTTCTAGAGCCAATGAATATTATTCATCTCAAGCAGTAATATGCTTGAATGCTAAGGTGTATTGTCTATAAGGACCATTTTGTTATGCTTTTTTGTCACTATTATTCTTTGTACATATACCATTATTATTCATCCTCTTTCCCATATTTACTTTCCATTTTTGACCTATTGACCTAGCATGTTCTAAAGCCTAGCCTATTTGACCTTGGTTTTTATCATTTCATTACATATTTTTAGCATCAAGTTATCTAATCAATTCATTGGTTGGTTCAAGTATTTTAGATAGGGAGTGTATCTTGGGATAGTGTGATAGAAGTTTTGATAGTTGCATCCTTTATTTGTTAGTCCTTTATTACCACCATTCTTGCTACTAATTATAACTTCCTTTGGATAAATTAGTACCATTAATCTATGCCATTATGTCCTAGTTATAACCACCTATGGGTAAACTAAGGTAAATACTAAGCCTTGACATACCAACTTGCCACCTCCTATGCCATACTATGTCTTTTTACCAACTATGCATGTTTTGTTTGAATTGGCTACCGCATTAGTCAAATTCCTCTACTATAAGGGAAAAACTATAGTGACTTAAGGTCCTACTCTGGGACTATGTAGACAGTGCTTAATACTTGTTGAGGTTAGCTCAGTCACCATTTTCCTTATGCTCTTGCCATTTTGTGAGAAACCTAATCTACACTCTCACCATTTTGTGAGCACCCTAAGTCATGCTCTCATCATTTTGTGAGCAACCTAAGTTTGAATGATCTCACCATTTTGTGAGCAACCAAAGCCACACTCTCGCCATTTTGTGAGCTTAAACTATTTAGTATCTCATCATTATCAATTGAGTTTTGACACTCCAAAACACTTCCAAAAACATTTCAAAAAATTGTTAAAAAAGAACAAAAACATTAACCACTTCTTTGCCTTAAGGATTTTGGGAACCCTTACTAAGTTACAAGCAAATTACTTATCATTTAGTTTCCCCATCCTTTTTGGCCTTTTCTCTCATGCACTTGCCATTTTTCAAGACCATTCCTATTCTTCTATCACATCCATTCTATTTGTTTTCTTCAGTTATCATATTCTTCCCATTTCCCTGGGAGAACTACATTTGGCCTAAAGTTTTTTATTACATATTACATCCATCAAACTATGTAGGCAACATCCACTTACCTAGTGCATATGGAGACATCTTAGTCACCCCTCTCATTTTATTTTATTCCCCTATTTAGTTTGTTTTTTAAGTTATCACCTATTTTCTAGGAGCAATATTTGTAGGGTTTTTATTGCTTTGTTTCTTTCTTTCTTTCTACTTATTTTGTTTATTTGTCTGCCTATTTGTTTACTTTCAGCACTATTTCTTTGATTTAGTTTATATGTGTTTATTGGGTGATTCCTTGTCCATACTTACACTTGAATCCATCTCTATTCATATTTTTACATTGTCATCATGGTTTTTATCATTAGTGTATTGTTTTCTATTGAGTATTGGATTATGGGAGTCAGTCCTTATGCATAATTTAGCCAAGTCTTTATGGTGTTCTATCATAAAGCCTACCATCACATGCTACAACAAACCTTAGCTTTAAGAAGTCTATTTAGCAATGGTAGCATCTCTTCATCATTGACATCTTGATTCTATCCTAATCATTTCCCAAATAGAGTAATTAACCATGAAAAAATTTCAACCTTTATTAGTTTGAATGAGCATCTCCCTACTAGTAGGTTATTCTAATTCATCATTACCCTCTATGTCAAGTTATTATCATCCTCAACCAATTTTATCATTTTTTCCATAATCAAGGTCTAATTATTATAATCACCTATGGGCAAATCATTGCACACTATCCCACCTGCATTTCTCAATGATTATAACTGCCTTTGAGAAAATTATTATGTTATCACCACTTTACTTTTTCTAACTATACATGGGCATGTTAGTATCTTGTTTGTCTATTCTAACTAGGGTAGCTCCATATTCTCAATGATTATAACCACCTTTGGGAAAATCATTGTGTTATCATACCATGTTGCCACTATCAGGGTATAATACTTATAACCACCTTTGGGTAAACCATTATGCACCATCCCACTTGCATTCTCAATGATTTTGACTATTTTTTTAAGATCATTGTGTTTTCATCCCATCATCTTTCTTTTATTTGGTCCCCTCATTTCATTTCTTTGTTTTTAAGGGACCATTCACCAACCCACTTGTGTCAACCATTCCCTCAAGGGGGCATCATGCAATTAGATTATCATTGTTATAGTTATAGGTGTACAAGACCTTTTCATTCTTTGAGAAGACATTACTACGCTTATAGCTTGCAATGCCTTCCTAAATAAGGGCAAATTGAAGACACCTAAAATTGGCCATTGATAACCTCCAATCAATCTTTTGTTAGGTTTCCATCTAAAATGCATAATTTAGCCTTAAAACACTAAAACATGCAAAATGATGTGAAAAATATATATTCAAGTACCAATTATGGCCAAGGTATCCCTAAATAAGGTAATGAAATTTATGGTCCAGCTAACTTTGACGATCAGTTTATTTTGATTCAAAATGCCAAATTTACACCTGTATGCTCTAGACTGCTCTTTCCTATCAAATATTTTGTGCAAGACTCATACCTTTGTTATTTGTTATTGTCAACATTCTAAATGGGAATACACATCCAATGCATATTATGTGGACTTATAATTTCAATCTAATCAAATTTAGGACCAATAACAAGGCATTTTGATCAATTTGAGTAATTTGTGCATAAAGTGCTTAATCATGTTTAAGAGCTAATTAACCCAAATTAAAGCCTAATCAAGAATTCCATGGAAACTTATTTAATACTTTATTTTAGAAATGAATATTGAATATCTACATCATCAAGTGACCTCATTTCTTGAAAAGATATCCCTAGGCCATAAATGCCACAAATATCAGGATTCATACCCTCCATGCCTCATCAATGCCTTCCATGATTCCCTCCATGCCTCTTAATTTCCCCTTCTTCTAAGTCCATGATGAGGATAATTAGTAATTTTAATTGAAAAATTGAATTAATCCTCAACCACACATATTAATCTTGAGATGGATGGTTGAGGTTGATTCTGATCGAATCCAAAAATCTATAAATAGGAGGCCTCACAACATCATTTCAAATCTTAATTAGTACAAATTTATAATGCAAGATTGGTTTCAAAAGCTTCATGTAACTAGTGTTACCATGCCAAATTGATTCCAAACCAAGCCAAGCCACAAGCCAAAGGTGCCAAGAGGAGATGAAGGTAGCCACACTCCATTGAAGAAAGCCTCTTGAAGCAAAAGCTGAGTAAACCATCATTACAAAGGCATTTGGAGCATCCAAGGAAGGTGAAGGAATTCTTGTGTTTTCATTCCTTGATTTTTAGTTATGCTTATCATTTACTTTTGTTAACTAAGCTCTCCCTAGTGTCTAGGCCTAGAGATGTTATTTTATTAGTGTGTTTATTTCATTTTATTTTCACTTTAGAACTAACATAATACTAACCATCCTCTCTTGAGTCAAATTCCTAGTTCACAATTTACAAGCTCAATTTTCTTGGCTAAATTAGCCTCAAAATCATGGATTATATTACTACGAATTTCTTCCTACAAACTATGTAGGCTCTTGTATGATCTCTATAATCTAAAAATTATACTTCTCATAAAAAAAAAATCAACATTCTGAGACCTCTCTTGGATAGACTTCTAGTTAGGAAAACTATGCAAGGTTTGGTTTGATTCATGAGGGTTGTGTTAAACATTGGTTTTCTAATCATAAAGGGAAAAGGGTAGTTTTATGGGAACATGTTGTTGACTATGATAACCCTAGGGTTTCTCATAAACCACCAACCTCTATTCAATGTTTACTATTAGACCTCCAATTTCTAAAATATCATAACTAGATTTTGAGTGACCCTACCTTATAAAAGTTGAACATACCTCTTTATCCCACTAAAAAAATTCTCTCATACTCTAAATTCCATAATTATAAATCTCCTCTCTATAGCTTTTTCTAGTGTCTATACTTATCATCTCTTTCTCATAGCCAAACGGAGTTTTCTTGAAGCTTGAGATGGACTGGGTAGATGCAAAATGGGCATGATTAGGTTGGATAGATGGGTAGGATGGCTTGTGATAGGGTTGGTAAGGATCAATATTCTAATGGATTGGTTGTTTATATAGAGGATCATGGTAGTATTCTTGCATATATGACTAGTATAGGTCCTCATACTATTGGTCAGGATCATAGTATGGTTGCTCAAACTAATCATAGTGAGGATTATATAGATCCAATATTGAAATAAGCCATTAGAGACCATTATTAAACCAAGATATAAAAGTAGTCAATATTTGAAATGATACCTGATCTTTTAAATGCCTTCAAAGGCTAGTATATAGAATAATGTCCCATCAGGCATGCTAAAAATTATTATAAACTTTGGAGTACACCTTGTTTGAAGATGTGATAGGCACACCTTCTCTCTAACTAATAAAATTGGACCTTCTTAGAGTGTGGATGAGTCTATATTAAGAAGAACCTTTAGATAGGGTTGGTTCCCTTAGGATATAATACTAAAACTAATCTACTTTGATTTTTGGGATGAAAAGGGAGAAGGAAAGTGAAATGGGAAAACCTATCTAATGGGGTGATGCACCTGAATGGTTTTAATTATCTAAAATATTTTTTGAAACTGAGTAAGGCACACATATTAACCAAAAATAAAGTCTTCGGTAAATCCTAAACATAAGTGTTTTAAAAGAAGGTTTGATAGAAGCTGCAATGCAATTTTTATTCCTAGATTTTTAGTTGACCTGTAGAGGATGAGATTTGCACAATACGTGTGTAAAGGACATATAATAAGGATATATAGATGCCACTTTTATGCTATTACATAGTCAAAAATACACTCTATTATGTTATCAACTCATATGTAAAAGATTTCCTTTATTGATAAATGATGCCAATTACAATTTCTTTTTTGCCTTCTAAAATTATCCTCCAAAAATGGCTTCAAAAAACCAATATATATGTCTAAATTCTAACCTAAATATAATGTGGATTTGATTTGGAATAAGGATTAGTCTTGGTTGGTTAACTCAAGACTAACTCCTTTTACAATATTAAAATAATTATCAAAAATCCTTAAACTCCACAAAGCATGTACGAAACTTCAAATTTGGTGTAGGAATAAGGTGGCGGGCCCATGTCAACAAGTCAAATATTCATGCATTGAATGTTGTGCTAATCCTTGGATGTATAAATACACTTAAAAGTGATTTGGAAGCTGATTTGTAACATGAGAATGTCCCCCTTTGCATGGAAATCAAGGAAGATGCATGATAAACTTTGACTAGTCAATTCCAACTAACTCCACCTTGCACAAAATGGAACTTTGAAGGATGAATATGTGCATGAAAATATATGTGAATAGTAAATAGGTGGCATGGAAACTCATTTTGAACTCTTTGCCAAGTACTTCCAATGCCAAACTAAACTTGAGTGATTGACTAATTAGGTTTACTAGGCCAAATACATCTAAAAGGCAAATTGTGTACTTGAACTCCATGAAACCTAAAAAAACATCATGAAACCTAAAAAAAAAAAATAGACTTGTAACAACTTTCCTCATCACCAGATATGTGATTTTGATGAGAAAACACTCATCATTCAGTCAACAAGATTGTCTAGGCCTATCTTGCTCCATTTTCCTGTAGACTGGCCATTTTTATCAATTTTTTGAGGTCACTTATAGGATTATCTATTACCAAATTAATATATTAAGATGAATAAAAATTCTTAGGCTTTGAGCTCCATTATTATATTTTGTTGAACGATTTTGTACTTCATTTTACATGCTTTTTTCCATTAAAAACATGATTTTTTCCCTCATCTATATAGCTCCATGCATAAAATTAAAATTTTTGGAATTCTCTATGAGTGTAATTGACATTTGAAAAAAATTTAGGTTGATCCATGGTGATTTTATGGCAATAAAATCAAATTTTTACAAAATTGGTTTTTTAGGGGTTTAGGAGGGTTCTAAAGCTAAATCTTCAAAAAAATGATTCATGAAGTGTAGACATAAAAATCCTAAAATATTTACATTTATTTTTATCACACTGACCCCCTTAACATTATTTAAAATATTGGGTTCCCATGTAAAATATGTGAAAAGTTATAATGTGGAAGAAATTTGCCTATAGGGTTTAGCTTGCATTCTGGGCTACCTATGCTCTTAATGATTGTTTATAAAGCATATCCCCTAAACTGATATAAATTTTTCATTAATTATAATTAAATATGGGTCCTAAAAACATACTAATATATTTTAGCCAAACTCTACATGTGGTGAAATATATGAGCATTTGAACAGGAGGTTTAAAAGGGTGTCTAAAACTATAAAAAGTGAAAAACTTTGAGAAGATGAAAATGACTCTTCCCTTACCTCAAAAATAATAAAAAAATCATCATTGGACCTGTACCATGCTATCAAAACACTCTTAAAGTCCTTTTTACTTGAGAAGTCAAAAAATGCCTTTTTGGCCTATATGCCTATTTATTTATAAATGCTTATATGAGCATGGTTTGTATAAAAATTTTAACTTTTAAACTCTTTAAAGGTATAATTATGATGTAAAAACATCATCTCATTCTTTCCAAACTTTTACCTAGGCTTAGAAACCCCTGTGACACTCCAGAACGGTGCCTGCTCCAATGATGACCTCTAAAAGACATGTTGATGTCTGAGAAAAAATAGAAAGTATCTCCACTCATACAATGGTCATTAAATTTTTTAAAAGGATTATTCAACTCATTATGACCATATTTACCAAATTTCAAGTCTTGAAACCACTTGTAGCTTTGATAATCCTTAAATTTCCTTTAAAATTTACCCCCTGCATGGATTGTGTGCATATTTGACTAAGTTTTGGTGTTTTTGAAGATTATTTCATGATTATAGGATTTTTTTAATGTCAAATAATCCTTATTTATATTTATATTCCTTTTAAATATTTTTAAAACATATTATACCCTTGTTTCAAGCACACTTGACCCTCAAAAAAGGCAAATAGGTTTAAATGATTGTGTTTTGCTATTGTAAGTGGATGATGATATAGTTTGAGAATATTGAGTGGATTTTTAATTTTAAAATATCTAATAATAACACTAAATTTTCCTCATATTTCATAAATCTTACAACAAGTTTCAAACCCCTCCTTCACTTCCTTTTGAAATAACCTATGATTTCAAATTGTTCATCCCTATAACTATGGCTATAGGTTGCATTGTATAGGCTGTAGGCATGTATTTTAGAGACATATAACCTCATTTAACCTTTAATATCCTCATCCATCTAGACTCTATTCATGAAAGGAAAATTTTAATTCTATTAGTTTCTTGATATTAGATAAATCTTCCTTTAGGAAAAGTCCTTATACTGTCAAAAATGGTTCTCACACAGGCATGTAGGGTTCAATTGACACTATAAGTTAGGTTTTTTAATTCTTAGGCATTTTTAAAAAAATTATCCTATGTTGTATGAATTTTTTTATTAATCCAAACATCCTTATGATATTAACCTTATCCCCTACCTACTTGTTTTAACCTTAGGAATAAGCCATTAGGTGTCCTTAGCTGACTGTAATTACTCAATTTGCCTCCATAGCTGTAAGAGGTGATCTTTAGCTCATATGACTATAATAAATTTCAATTTCATGTTGATTCTAATAAAAATTTATACTCAAAACACTTCATAAGATTTTAAATAAACATGACAACTTCACCTTGTCACTATTCCTTTTGATCACAAAATTTGTATTAGGTAAATTAATCATGCTTAATCTCTTAATTGGCCCCTATACAGACTAAGAATAGGGTATTTGAGTGATTAGAGTGAGTAAACAATCATGATATCACTTAGGTTACCATGGTATTTGGATTATTTACAAACATCACATATCTTGTGGAGTAAATAAACCCTTAATGAACTCCTTACAGATGAGTTGACTGTGTAACCCTCTTTCAAGTTATAGGTACATCCGTACAAGCCTATAGGATTTGATTTTATCATTCATTGGCCCTTCTCAAGGACTTACATGTTTTTTTCTCCTCATAATCTTAATTATCATCAAGGTTTTCATAGACATCCCCTTGAGTATGCAACCATTAAGAACTCTGCCATAAACCATTTGGAATCAACTCACTTGTAGAACCCCTACCCCCTGCCTTGGTTGTAGGTTCTTAGGTGTTGGTTGTAGGTTATATTTATCCCTGAAGGGTCTAATTAGACTCATAATATGTCATATTCTTGGATTTTCTCTTTATTTTTTTACTATATTTCCAATTATAAGCCTTATGTTGACCAACCAATCCTTTGCCTTTGAAAGGTTCACTTTACCTAACTGTTATGCCTTTCTTAGCTACAAGTCATACTTGTAGGTGCATTTTTAGGCACTATAGAGTGATATTTAGTTGATATGATTATTTTTCCTCTACTTTATAACCTCTAAATCCACCATATGCTACATATATTCATAAAAGGCCTCCAAAACCCTTCCTTTACCAAGCTTGAATGTGTTTGCTTTCCATGTCATGACTTACGGTTATCCTTGCTTACCCTTGCTATCATAGTTGTAGCATACCCTTTGTTTGAGTAGATTGTGAGTATTTTTTTGAAACCCTCAAATTATTTATATGTTTTTACCTCATTTAAACATAATTAATTAATTTTCTACCTTATAGCATATTTTGCCACCTTGGCATACCATCCTTAAAGTGACCATATCCCTACCACTTTGTAGAAGATTGTATGGTGGTTACTTGTAAGGACAAGGGACTGTCTATGACCTTAAGAAGGTCTAAAAGGCATATTTATTAGTTATCTCTCTTAATATCCATGTAATTTATTCTCCTAAACCTTTATTAAGGCATATTTGATGATCAAACCCCCTAACTCATCTTAGTACCATCATGATCTCCTAGACTAAGTTTATGAGTTGTAAATGATCCTTTCGTGACTGTATTATGATGCTTTGATTTTCTATATACTAATTGATCATGTTTGATGGTGCTTATTGATCAATATTTTTCCCTAAAAATGGAACTTGGAATGGAAGTGGGATGAGGATGGATGACATAGAGAAGGGTGATTGAAACTTATGAAAGGAGTTGAAAATGGATCAAAAACACAGTGGAAACATAGTATATGAAAGTGGAAAGAGGTGGGAGAGATGGTGGCAGAAAGAGAGGATGGAGGGTTATTATAAAACTAAGGAAAGGATTTTTATGCAACCATATGCACCTAAAAATCATACCACAATAATTTGGAGGCCATTTAATGAGTGTAAGGAGGTGAATTTGAAACATGGTTTTCTCTTAAAAACCTTAAAATTTGCAAAAACTCCTTAAAGAATGCTAAACTAGCTCATTTGAGACACATGAAATCATGGATATGGGTTTAACTAGTTGATTTATTAGAGGATTTACTTGATAAAATTATTGAAAACATGATAACCATGATGGAAACCCATGAAAACATGAATTTCTTGAACACTTGAAGCTACCTTCTTCTTCCATGATTGTACAACCTTCCTTGCAAGCATGTCAATATTATTAATTAGTTGAGTTTGTGAGATTTTTTAGACCTTGAATTACATTAAGAACAAATTCATAAGGCCATGGATAGGTATAAAAAGTCCCCAAGATTTTGGAACAATTTAATTTGCCTTGAAACTCTGCCCAAGTTGGGAGAAAATGGAGAAAAATAGGTTGCCTCCCTAGTTGCAAGGAAGCAAAATTTGACCTATCTTCAACTGAATGTTTCATGATCATGGATAATATAATTCAGGATCCACTTAGACCATCAATAATACCTTAGTTTAATTTTTTCACCTTAAATTTGAGAGTTGTACCCTTCCTCAGCAATCCATACCACTAGAAAACCTACAAGTAGGTCTCTTTGTGCCAATAAGCAAAGTACCAAAAGAGAACTAGATATGGGCCTATATGGCCATTAATTTCCATGAAAATGCTCATGAAGTCTGAATATTCCTTGAAAATGATAATCCCTACCTTGGTTGTATGGAATTCATACTCTTTCTTGCAAATGGGAGAAAATAAGCTTATTTTACCCTTTTAAAAGATAGATTTCACTTTCCACTACCAAGTTTAGAATCTCTTAGAAGTAAAACGTGCCATAACATGAAAAAAAAATTGAACTTTTTCATGTTTTAATTTGGCAATTTGGCACATGTGGTGTGAAATAAGGCTTTTTAGGCTTAAAAGCACATCAAATGGCCTTTTTAAAGTTTGAAACTTTAGACTTAATCTATTTTCACATTTTTGAACAATACTAAAGATGAATTGGATAATTTAATGATCTTTTAGATCCAAATTTTTTCATTTTTTCTCAAAAATTGCATTTTTTAGTCACAGTTGACTAGATTGACCAGTTAAAAAGGGCTAAGGACTAGATATTTTGAAAGTTTTGAAGAATAGGGGTAGTAATTTGGCCTTTATAGGTCAAATTAATAACAATACTATTATTCTTGAGAAATATTCAAATAAATTTAGAGAGAAGAGCTTCATTCATCTAATTTAGCCTAGACCTCCTTTATTTTTATCCATGTAAACCTTTTCCCAAGCCACCAAATGGATTATATTTTTCTCTTCAAGTCTTATCCATAAAAAGTTTTTTTTAATTTTATAAAATTTATCTTTAATATCTTTAGGTATATTAAAAATAGATATAAGATAAATCGGAAGGCTTTGAAAAACATTTTTGATAAGAAAGAGTTTGCCTCCCTGAAAGAGAAGCTTCCCTTTCTAACCAAATAACTTTCTTTGAAATCTTTCCACCAAAGGATTCTAGACTATAAGAGGAATATTTTTGCTAAAAAAAGTCATGCCCAAATAAGGGGAAAGAGTTTTCTTGATTTGGTAGCCTAAAATCTTAGTTATTCAAACTTGCTTTCACAAAGACATGTTGAAGAAGAAAATAAAACTTTTTTCAAAATTCACTTTTTGGTTAGAATCTAGTTCATAAATGAGCATAATTTGATTTAAATTTTTGTTTCCATAATAGAATCCTCTACTAGAAGAATTGTATCATCTAAAAAAAATTATGAGACATTTGGATACACATTCCTATCCTACTTAAAACCTTTTAACTCACCAATTCTCACCAAATTTGATATAAATTTAACCAAAGATTCATCCATAATGATGAAATGGAAAGGCGATAGGGGATCCCATTGTCTAAATCCTTTACCACACTTGAAGAAACCTTGTGCCACTCCACTCACTAAGACTAGAAAAATGCAAGTAGATATGTAATATCTTATTTATTTTCTAAACTTGTCTTAGAAACCAAAATATCTCATGATTCTATCTAATAAATTCAATCTAATTCATTATAAGATTACATAATGTCTAATTTTATCACCATTCTATCACTTTCACTTTTATCCATAGAATGAATGGATTCATGGAATAAATTAATCCCATCTTGAATTTGTCTTCTAGGGATAAAACCACCTTGATAAGAATCAATAATTAATTCCATAATAGGTTGTAATCTTAAATATAAAAGCTTAGTAATGATCTTATAGATGGAGTTACATAGACTAATAAGGTGAAAGTCATAAAAATTTACAACCCTTTCCTTCTTAGGAATCAAAAAAAGAAAGATGTGATTGAATTATTTTACTATCTAAGAAGATTCAATAAATTTGTTAACAGCATGTACCACATCATCTCCAATGATTTACCAAAACTTATGATAAAGGCTATTGGGAATCCATTAGGACCTAGAGCTTTGTTAGGGTTCATTTTGGAAATAATAATTTTAAGATATTCTTTAGAAGTGGCAGCAATGAGAGATGAATTATCTACCTAGGTTACCAACTTTGGAATGACATGCAAAAAAATTTACTCATATCTGATGTTCCTTTTGAAATCATATTTAAAAACTTTTTTGAATAAACCCACACTCTCCTAGTTTATGAGGTCATTATCATAAATTATTTACCTTTCTCTATCATTGAATTCCTTGATTGAATTGTGTGCTCTATGATTCAAAGTGTGCATATCCAAAAAATGTGTATTTTTTCCACCTCCTTAAGCTAGATATTTTAATCATCACCGTAAACTCTCCTATCTATTAGCAATCATATGATACTCAAAAAAGAGTTGTTTTTCTTTATTTTGTGAATCTACATCATACCCATTACTTTTTATTTCAGATTCAAGTGATAAATTTTCATTTTTTAAGTTTTTTATTGAAAACATTTCCAAAAACCTATTTATTCCAATGTCTGATATTAACCTTAAAATTTTTCATTTTTGTTGCCAACTAGAATGTGGCCAAACCATTCACTATCGAGGACCACCATTCCATAATTTTTTCATGAATCTCAAGATGAGTGAACCATATATGCTCCATTCTAAAAGGATATCTATCCTCTTTAGCATATTTTTCAATTATTTTCAACTCTAATGGGTTATGATCAGACCCTATATGAGGTAGAGATGTTAAAAAAGAATCCTTTTGATCCAACCAATCTATAGAAATAAAAATTCTATTAGGCTTGCATTGGAATAAGTTTTCTCCCAATCTCCTATTACTCCATGTGAACTTAGAGCCTTTTAATTCCACATAAATCAAACCAATATCAATAATGAGAGTAAAAAATTCCTCCATACTATCTGATAAAACTTGTTTACCTCTTTTTTGTCACCTGGATAAAGGGGAGAGTTAAAATCTCCAGCCATGATCCATGAAAAATATTTACAAGATTCCTAAAAATTCTTAAGTCATCCAAAACTTTTTTGTGAGAAACAATATAATTAGGGGCATAAATGTTGGATATAATCCATTTCTTTCCATCCAATAAATTAGTGAATAGGATAGCCAAAGGATTAGGTGATTGAATAAAACTTCCCCAATCAATTTATTATTGTCCCAAAATGTGATAAGGCCCCCAGAATCTCCAATCGAACTAATACAAATAGAACCAGCATCCTTCCAATATGCATTTTTATTTTAATCAAAGAAAACTTCATCAATTTTAGATTCTTAAATGGCCAAAATATGAGATTTGTGAATTCTTCTAAAATCTCTAAAAAACATTTTTTAGAATAAATATGCATTCATCATATATCCCAAGAAAATATAAACATAATTAACTAAAAGAAGGGTTACCTCTATTAAAATGAATCTTGGTTTGAAATCCATCTACAATTTCAAAATCTATGATCTTTTTAAATGCTTCTCTTTTTGAAGATCTCCAAAATTGAAGAGGCATACAAAGAGCTATCCCTTTGATACCTCTCTTATCTTTAATATAGAATGTGAATTTGGCTTTAATGTTATGCATAGGGGTTGAAAGGATCTCTTAGGAGTCAATTAAACCATCCTTTAAAGCCTTTAGGGATGAATAAATAGGGTGATTAATCTCTTTGGCCTTTTGTTTTGCCTTGAGCTATTTGACACTTGAGTCTTTGATAATCTAAAAATTAAGAGGTTGAAATAACTCATGTTCCTCTTCCATCTACTCTAGGAGATCAAACTTATTTGTAAATTTTGGAAGTACTTTAGCTATATTCTTCTCCTCATTTTCTTATGTATTTGATACTATTGAATATGATTCATGTGAGTCTTTCACTTGGTCTAATTTTAGGCTATGAATTTGACTTGTATATTTTGTGTCAACTACCTATGAATACTTATTTTTCTCTTCTTTAAACTGATTACATTCTTCTCAAACCACTTTTTCTAAGGTATTTTCTTATTCTGAAAAGTGTGACCTTATCTTTATTCATCCCCTATTTTTAAATTACTTCTAAATTATTTTTTTCTACTTATTTAAAAGACACACCTCCTGTTCTATGCCAAGAAGGTTTAATCTAAGCTAAATTATGCAAGATAACTATGGGACAAACCTTAGTTAGGTGACCCAATTTGTGACATTTTTCACATAACACAACTAATTTCTCAATCTTAATTTTTTGGTATGGATGCAAAAGGAGTGTGTAAGAATAATGAATAATTAATCTCTTGATGTATAAAAGTATTCACATAGAAACAACCATGAATAAATTTAGATCTAGATTTTGTTGTTGGATCAAAAGTGATCAAATACCTAAAAGTCTTAGTTATGATAATGAGATCCTCCTCCCATAGTTCAACTAGAAGACTAGGGAGATGAACCCATATGGTTATTAAGTTAATGTATTATATTTTTAGATTAAAACCTAGATGCCATTTCTTTATGAAGATCCCTATTCTTTCAAAGAACTAAGGACCTCTACAAATATATGGGCACAATCAACATAATTTTTGAGTTTGATCATAAAAACCCATTCACCATTGCTAGTATTTCCAAATATCATTTAGGTTTCCATTTTTCCATGGCCCATGATCTAAAAAGGTCAATGTTGGGTCTACCCCCATAAACTTTCCAACCAATGTCTATTCATTATGGGTGAATCTTGGTTAATGAGTGATGTAGAGACTTTAATATGAATATATTTATTATCTTTAATGGTCTCAAGTTATTCTATAGGATGAATTTCATTCTTATCCTATGACAAACCTTTGATTTTAGAGATATAATATGCCTTACTTGTATCTAATTTGGCTACCTCTTTACTTGTTAGAAATCCCTTTTTGTTAGAAGCATTGGTTTCTCCTTCCAAAAATACCTTTTCATTTGCCTTGTGAATGTTAAAGTCTTATTTTTTAAGTCTAAAATTGGCCCTGTCACTATCCCTATCACCACGCTCCATGGACCCATCCTCGTTCCCATCTCCCTTTGTCCCCATTGAACATGAATGTTTCATGTAGTGGTACTAGAAATATTTTAGAGAAGATATCATGTAATTCATCATCTACCATATATTTTTTCATCTATATTATCATATTTTTGTATGACAAAACATATTAATTTAATTTTTAATTGACCCTTCTTTGAGTTTCATAATTTGTCCTTGAGTTTCACAATTTGTTCATGAGATAAAAAATTCCCAATATCGATATAAAAGTGTGTTAAGAACTGATCCACGAAGAGGATGAATTCTCAAACTAATTAGAGAGGGAGATCATAAAATCATCATACGGTGTATTATTTAAGGATTCATGGAAATATCTTGCTAAGTAATTTGTCATTGCAATCATGTTGCATGGAATGATTAATTATGTTACTTTGGATGAACTTTAACCTCATATAGTGGTAGCTTAGGAGCTAAAAATCATGTTGGTAATATGTAAGAGGCTATTTTAGGTGCCAAAATATTATTAAGTAGAGAATTAGAATCTATTCAGTGAGTATTTTTAGAAACACCTTGTTCATATTTCAAAACTTTAACATATAAGGATAGAATAGTTTTCTCAAGAGAGTGTGCATTAGGTGAATTTGGTAATGGACCTTACATAGTAATCAAGGGATTTTTATTTTATGCCCTTACATTAATAAGAATGTTAAGCTTATATAAACTAAGTGATTCCCCCATATTAAAATATGTTGGCATATATGTAATTGTAGGGGTTATTCTAAAAATAAAATTAATAGTAGTAACTAAAGTAAGTTTAAAAACTTTGAAAGGTGCCTCTTGTTATTGTACTTGAGATGATGTAATCCTTGACATGTAGTCTTAGGTGTTAATAGTAATTTGAAAACTTTATCCACTTATTGGGAACATTGTTGAAGTCTTTGATGAAAATCAAATGATTCTTTGACTTTGTATCGATCTACTCTCTTGAATTCATTAGGATCAATTATTTTGGAACTTTTAAGATTATCTTCATTATCATGCATAGTTTCATTATGTTGATTATCATGTTTATCATAACATCATCTTCAATGTGGAAATAATTTTGGAGGGTTGTGTATGTAAAGGGAAATGCAACTAATATATTAACCAATCCTAACTCAGAGAAGATAAATCATAATTAGAGTTTTGATTATTGATACATTAGATATTCAGGATCATGACTAAAATGGATCTACTAAACCTAGCCAAAGGATATCTCACCATAATAATATTACTAAAGAGGGTTCCAAATCCTATAGTCAAGAAACAACATGAAATAACCCTAGATAGGTCCTATGTTTTTATATTCACAAAAGTAAATGACAAATAAATCAAAATATAATCTAGTTCTCACCAAATGTTGTGGTACAAAGTGGGGGTTAGTAAACATAAAAATTAAACATGCATTATAAAATCATAATTAAGCTATGTATAGGTAAAATCCTAATGCATGGAGAGAGAAATATATTCAAAATCCATTACTTATGATATTTATATCTACTAAAATAGAGGAGTAAAGTTAGAGATACCTACCCTGAAGATTATCTCATCAATATTCAATCTATCACTTGGCCAAATGTATTTTGCAAGAGGTTGTGGTTTATAAATATCACTAAGAAATTCCAAATCATCCAAGACTTTTCCATAAGACAATATTCTTATCCAAGTATAAACCCTAAGCTATAACTCCTCAAGTAGAATGATGAAAGAGTAGTTTGTAAAGAAGTGCAAATGAATAATTAACTCTTGGTGTTTCTAAGAAATGTAAAAATGAATGTGAATATATAGTTGAATCTAACCCTAAAATTTTATAAAAGTTTAGTTGATAGGGTTAGCCCAATTGACTTTGTATCATTATTAACATAAATAAATTAGGTCTTGGTTTTGGTCTCTCAAGGGATGACCTAGACCCTAAATATGTTTCATCGATTAGAGTACATGGTCGATGGGATTGATAGTGTAAAATAAACCATTGGAAAGGGTTTTAGTCTTAAGAAGGGGCTAATGAAGGTATAAAATGGTTAGATGAGGGTACAAGAGAGGAGATAAAGATCAAGAAAGTGTCTAGGAGAAGTTTGGATTGATAGAAAGAGGTTTTATAGGGAACAAGATTCTTATGAAGCACCAATATTTTGCCCACTCTTTTTTGAGTGCACCCTTTAAGGCATCCAATTAAAGAGATTAAGACTCAATGGGTTCATTCAAGAGTGAAAACATTCATAATTGATAAAGTTTGAAAATATTATGTGTATGAATATGTCCCACTCGAATCTCATCACGTGTCATTCAGGTGTAATAGGGAATGGTGATTTGAGAAAAGAACATAGTAACACACAACATTAAAGCTAAATAAATACTAGTATTTTAAAGCATAAAATAATTGAAATTAAATGACTAAAAGGAAAAATTAATATATGTATACCTTGGCTTACCTTTATTAATGGATGGTTTTCTATTGTGTTTGTAGTTTAGATCATTGAGGGCATGGAGACTACTTTCAACAAATCCAAGGATATAAAACTAAAGAGTAAAAATAAACAAATGCAGGAAAGACAAGAAAATTGATGTGGTGTAAGTGAGATGTACTTATAAATTTGGTAATATGCAATGAAAAATTCTAAGTAGGGATAAATTACCAAGTCAAAATTTAGAGTAAATAAGGTAACTGAAAATCCAAGTATATTAAAGACTAAAAAATGAAAATAAGTAAAACTTAAGAAATAAAGGAAAACTCACAAAATCAAACCAAGGATACATGTTAAAAATGGTAATCAAACATCAATGTGAAAGTAGTAAAAATCCTTACTTAAACAAATATAGACAAACAAATAGTAAAACAACATTGATGAGTTAGTAGTAACAATCCTTACTCAATCACTAATGAAAAAAGTGCATAAAAGGGAAAAAACATTAGTGAGTAAGAAGTAACAAGCCAAACTCACTTAGAAGTGGAAACAATACTAAAAAGTAAAAATGGAATCAATTGGCTATAAAAAAAGGTATGATAATGGAAAATGGTAAAAGAAATCAAAGCAAGTATTTAGATGTAAAGTAATGGTGTAAATAAAGTAATCCATAGTCACTCAAACATGTTGTTTTGTTCTTAGGATAGATAAAACTAAAACAAAGTAGTGCTATCATGTTTGAAGAATGTGAAGAAGATGAAATATAGAAGTGGAAAAATAGATGTAGAATTGCACTGGCTTATCAAAAGGGAAATGAAATGATCAAGGAGAAAATCAAGGAAAAATGAAGGTAGATAAACTCTTTATCAAAGTCAAGACACTCAAATTTAGTTTGTAAAAATAAGAGGACTTTTGACATAAAGGAATTTGAATAACTTATCCTATCCACACAAATATTAGGTCAATAAATGAAGTATGAATATCATCCCATGAAGGATATATGCATGAAAATTAAATGGGAACTACCTTCCCACAATGTGTTCCCCATTCCTTAGGACCCCTTATAGATTTGTTGATCTACCATGAATATTAGGTACTTGCATGAGAAATTAGGTATACTCATAGATTATTTTTAATTCTCCTATCTCAATATACTAGCCTACCGAATCCTAATGGACCTTGGCTCTATCATGAGGCCAACTATGGAGTTTGAGCTTAGATTGGAGATATGATATGTGCTATAATCACATATTTTAGTGTGATTTTGACTTTTAACTTTCTATGTTGCCTTTTTTATCATTTCTTTTTGTTTCAAATGATTTAGATTTTAAATTTTTTGAAGGGTTTTTATATTCCTCCTCCATACAAATTTAGAGAACCAAACATGGGTGCTAAAGATGACTATCATTTCAAGAATTTAGACTTGGTGGATAAGAAAGGGAACTTAGGGATCATGGTGTATAAGAGTAATGTTAATTCAGGTGAAATAAAAGTGTTATCTTGAATTCAACCTTGTATTATCCAATGTTGAATGAGAGGAAAGGAAATCTAGGGAATGGAAACATGAAACAATTTTAATTACTTCAAATCATCAAAAATGTGACAAATATGAGAATGGATACAATGATAGGTAAGTGTGATTCCTTATCATAATAACTAGGGAAGTGTAGTAAAACATGATAACACTTTAGTTTTTCTCAAAATTTAACTAAAAATAAGTAAAAGGAAAAGCTAAGAACAGGGGATCACAAACTTGTAACCATTGCAAAACATTATAGAAAAGGAATAGTGAATTAATTAAATATGGTGATTTTATGAGTAAGGTCTGGTCTTATCCATGGTCCTCCACTATAAATCATAAAATATAAATCAAAGAGGGTGCTTAAATCATGTAAAAAAATAAAATAAATGAGATAGATGGTATTTGTGAGGAAGGCCTAGTCTTATCCATGGTCTTACACTACAACTCATAAAATAAAAACCCAAGGGGTAAAAAATCATTAAAAAGTAAGGAAATAATGAGAAAAAAATGAAATCATGGGGAATATCAGGTCCTATCCATAGTTTTACAATGGAACTCATGAGAAAATAAAACTAAATGACCAAAAGAAAGGACTAAGGTTTATGGAAAGAGAAACTATTACAGGGGTGAGACCCATGTAGATATCCTACAAAAATTGTTAGAAGGATAACATATAGAAAGCATGATATTGAAGTGAATAATTAATGAGATGATAATTATTAAAGAAGTATTATATTCAAACTATTTCATTAAGAAGTCTTGATGCTTAGCTTGGTCAAAAAAATTATTTAGCATTTATAGAATGAATGTTTGGACCTTATATTTAAGTGAATGAGTAAATGTTGTTATAAACAATTTAGATAAGTTGTCATTAGTCATGTTATGATTAGCTTTGTGTGACAAATATTTCCATCATTTAATAAAATCATGATTTGATCCAATAGGAGATTGCTTAGCATTGATGAAATGGCTAAGGCAATTCTCATGAAGATCATTGTGTTGAAACTCTTTAACTAAAAGATTGACTAAATCCTATAGTTTCCATATGGAATGTTGGGGAAGTTTATTGTACCATTATAATACATCACCAGTGAAATTTTTAAATAATAATTTAGTTGTGGAAAAAGTATTAGTTTGGATCCACTCCTTATAAAGATTACCAAATGCCTTAAGAAAAGATGTAGGGTCTTTAGTCCAATCATATTTAATAGTTGGAGATGTGTTGCCAATATCAATATAAATAATTAAAGGGGATAAAGGTTTGATTTGGATGTGTTAAAGAATTTTATTATGCATGATATTTTGGTGGATGACATTCCCTATAGAATCTCTAAGAGGTGGAGGAATAAAATTTTGATTGTTTTGAGGGAGAGGAATAGGAGGTTGATTAGCCATGTTGATCAAATGTTGTTGTAATTTCATCATTTGGGAGGTGGTAGATGTTTGCATTATGTTCATTTGTTGCACTATCTATGAAAACTTTGATTGGTATCAATTGGTGATTGGTATTTGTAAGAGGATTTCCCAAATTGGTATTAGGGGGAGGGTTGTTAGGTGGTGGATTCTTTGTGAGGCTATTGGATAGACTTGTGTCACTTTCCCCCACATTATGGTGAGATGTTTGAAGATAGTAATTGTCTTGATAGGTATCAAAAGGATCTAATCCACCAATCTCATATTGTGGCATGATTTAAATCATGTTGAAATTTAAAGATGAGGGAGAAAAAGTACTCCAAGAGTGAGGATCCTCTTTAGAAATAAAGAGAGGAAGAAAAGATCG
The DNA here is from genome assembly GCA_037957365.1 of Torreya grandis. Taxonomy (NCBI): domain Eukaryota; kingdom Viridiplantae; phylum Streptophyta; class Pinopsida; order Cupressales; family Taxaceae; genus Torreya; species Torreya grandis. The sequence goes on from JARHVA010001162.1 coordinate 3,309,338, forward strand.
CCCCATATAATGTCTAAATGGATTCAAGTTGTCCAAAAAGATTTATGATAGGGTATTTCATGATGCTTGATCAAAGGATATGAGATTAGGAGAAAAATGAAAATAGGGGCAAAGTTGACCAGATAGAGAATAATGTTATCCAATAGGTACAAATTTAACTAGTTTGATAGATTATGTGAATAAAATTCATAGAATATAAAGATAAGAGGACACAATTGAGTGGGTCGATTATGTGTTGGAAAGCATGAAATGAAAATAGGCTAAAGAGAATATATAGTCATATGGGTTGATAGTGTACTACTAAATAGGGAATAGAATAAGAAGATAATGATAAAAAATCAAATAGGTGAACTATGTACGACATATAAGAAGGATAAATAGTCTATAAGAGACTGTATCAAGCAAAATAATAGTGTTCTTAAATAGAGGAAAATTTTAGAAAACAATTTTGAATAAAAATAAAATTAAGCTCACAAGAAATTGGATCAATGTGACTGATCTAATTGGAACACACAGTACAAACCCTTCACCAATGTTGGCCAACGCAAGTTTTGTAATACAACACATAATAATCAAAGAGCAAGCAGCAAATGGAAAGTAAATGCTAACTAATTGGTCATCCTAAGTGTTATTAAGTTATAATAAAGTTTAATTTTAATGTGATAGGAAATTTGGCTATAATAAGGAATTACAAAACAATATAAGGCTAGTTTTAGGACATTTACGCTTAAAAAGGGATCTATATTAATGATAGTATTGGCTTGGTATTGGGTCCTACCCCCTCACTTCATAATCCTAGAATAATAAGTGTGATGGGTGATTTACCAATATATACCATTAACCACATGCTTACAATTAGCCATAAAACCAAGTCAACTTCCCCCTTTTTGATGAAATCCAAGTAGGTAGACCTTGGGAAGACAAATATTTAATGTGTTTTGAATGTAAAGTGATTTTGTTTGTGTGTAAAAGATAAAAATAATGTGACTAAAATAGAAAATTGAAAACCCACCTATTTAATCTATGTTTGTTACTATAAGCATGCAAGCATTAAAAAAGAAATGTTAATTAATTACTAAAAAATATAGGTTAATTCCTTGATTAAGAAGAGTACAAATTTGATTCAAGTGACACTATATGCAAACAGTGTAGAACAAAGTCAACTGAATCACTACTATTCTATAGAATCAAAATCTAAAAGAACATAGTCAAATAGATTGACTATGTCTTCAAGATAGAAGATAGACTATATAACTATGTTGAATAGGTCAACCTAGTATATTTTAGGGCTATAGTTTTATAGACTACAAACTTGTGAAAAATAGTACTAAAAAAGGAAAACTAAAATGAAAGAGAGAAATAAATGAACCTTTATGGGCTTGAAGATGTTTATATTGAAAAAATTTATGTTGTGATGTTCAAATTTTGATTCAAAATTATGCTAACAAGGTCAACTCACTTGATGAAGTTTTCAAAACTTGTATGTTGAAGAAAAAATTGCAAAAAGAGTTGATTGGTTCAACTATGTTTTCAGACCTGTATGTTGATAGAAGAGAATTATAGATAGAGTTGATTTTTTTGACTATGTATGCAAACTTAGAGCTAAAATATCATATTGTGTTGAATTGATCGATCTAGTAACCTGTATTTGATGAAGACCTGCACAGACAGAACAGAGTCATTTTCAAGTGACTATGTGTTAAACATGTGCATAGAATATTAGGTCTATACTAATTGATTTGATATAGTATTTCAATTATATAAAAATATAATATGATCAAAAAATGATGGCATGAAATAAAACCTACAAGGGTTTTATTCACATCATATTTACCCAAATGTATGCAAATGGAAATGAAACTGATCTATTAATCAATCCTAGTTCAGATAATATAAATCCTACTTACACTTCCAATTATTGTTACATTAGATATTTAGGGTCAGGACTAAGATGGATATAATAGACCTATCCAAGGGATATCTTACCATAATAACATCACTAGAGAGATTTCCAAAGCCTCTAGTCAAGCAACACCATATAATAACCCTAACTAGGTTTTATGTTTTCACATTGACAAAAGTAAATGGCATGTAAATTAAAATCTAATCTAATGCTCACTTATGTCATAAAGTGGGGGTTAGTAAACATGCATAAGAAAATATTAATTAAGATATTTATAGGTAAAACCCTAATGCATGGAGAGAGCAATATATTCAAAAGCCATTACTTATGCTACTTTTATATACTAAAATAGAGGAGTAAAGTTAGATATACTTACCTTGAAGATGAGCCCATTGAGACTCAATCTCTCCCTAGGCCAAGGGTGCTTTTTAATAGGTTGTTATTGGCCCACTTTTTTTTTAAGTAGTGTTACCATGCCAACATGTCAAATCTAGGCATGAGGTAATCATGTGTAATGATTTCTCAGATTTTCTCTTTTTTGTGCCAACTAGAGGAATTCCAAGAATCTTGTGCCAGTTGGCTAAGAAATTACTTCTCACCCAAATTTTGGATGGATGACTCTCAAGTATGAGCACAGTGGCAAATTCATGGAGCTAGTGGAATGATCAACCCTAGTGATACCTCAACACTTGACGTGTGCCCATCCATCCTGGCTCAAATTCTTCCAATGTCTATAAAGTAAACTTGGAGTATGGGAGAAAAGAGAGAGAAGGAAACATAGTGAATCTTTACACAAATGTATTTAGATTAAAAACTAGGATAGTTTGTGTTTATACTGGTAGAACCAGCCTAGTATAGTATGATCTTGCTTATGAGCTACTAGACATGAAGGTTATCATGTTGATCTTAGGCTTAGATTGATCTTGTAAACTATCAATTTGAAATATGAATGAAATAAATCACTTAAATGATATATGTGTTGAATTCTTTCTCTAAATATAATCTTTAAGATTTGAATATGTTTGTGATCTATATGTTCTTTACTAGTATTAGTGGTAATTAGATGAATCACTTGAAGATCTGTGAAGCTAATTGTAATGACCATCATGATGCATAATCACTCACTATTGGGAATAACCTAGATTGTACTAAAATCCAAGTTAACCCAAGCCTTTCAAGATAAATAAGCCAAGTAGCTCAAGTAAAGATGAGAATGTCATCCAAAAACCTTGACCCAATTATCACCTAGATCAACTACTAGACTAGATGTGTACTTCTATGGTCGAGAAACAAACCATATCTTTATCTAGTGCCTATTAACTTGATCATTGAACAACCTTGCACTGATGAATCCCCATGACATGTCCCATTGACCAAACCAAAGTTGCACCATGTTCTAACTAGCCCAATATGGGACCTAATATTTTCATCAATACACTTCAGGTGAGCCCTCAAGGTTTACATTTTGGGTAAATTGGATGCCAATGAAAATATGCACTAAATTTTATGCCTAACCTACTACTAAGCCTTGTGCCTAGTTACCTTAAATCACTAAACTAGTAGGGTGAGTTACTAAGAACAATGGTCACTAATATAAAAGACTAACTCTTTCTACAACATTTTCATTATATTATTAGGATCCATATTGAATTTTGTTGTTGTAATGGTGTGACGGAGAAATGCACCAAATATCACTTGAAAACATTGAGCACTAGCTAGAATAAGTTGAGGATAGCTTTACATAGAGGCATCTAACCTACCAAGGTCAGGAGCCAAGAGTATGAGTGTAGACCTACCTATACAATCTATTATATGAATTACTCTTTTGTGAGTTACCAAAACATGTTATCAAATGGTTGATTTCTTATAGCACATATAGATGATGAAGATATGTCTAGTGCCATGAGTAGATAGAAGAGTGCCTAGAAAGTCTTAATAACATAGATAATGTGTGGATGCTCTATGTTGACCATTGGTGGAATGAGGTGTTGAATAATTACATGCTAGAATTTGTGATTTCAACATACTCCTATCCTAAAGAAGCAAATCATAAAATTTATCATGAACTTAGAGGTGTATTATTGAGAGAGCTTGGCACTTAATTGAAAAAGTTACTAGTAGATTATGGAATGGAGACCATAAGTATGATCGAATAAAATCTATGCATATATGAGTAGGTGTAGATGGTGATAAGGGGAAGTGAAAGTGAAGTGCAGATGGAATGGAATGAGAAACCAAACAATCGAGAGCTCCATAGGAAAAATTATAACAAAAAGAGGCATAGATTGATAGAGGGTATAAAACTTGGAAGTGTCAAGGAGACTGGTAGAGATTAAATAGGGCATGGGGAAGGATCCCTTGAAATATAGTAACATTAGAAAAGAAGGGATGAAGTTGTAGAGCAAGCTTAAGAGTCCATATAGGAGCTTTTCATTGGGTTCCTAAAAGATCATGCAACGTAAGATGCACTAGAGGTACTCACCCCATTCAAACCAAAAGTACATGCTCATGCACTAGATCTAGTATAGGAAGATAAAAATATGATAATTGAACCTAGTATCATAGTATATTTTGACATATTCCAATCCTTGAGGGAATAACTAGTGATTGAACAAATACTCCCTTACAAATAATTGAAGGACACCTTGACAATTATAAGCATGATTTTAAGAATGAAGACCCATAGTCAGATGATTTAGTCAGATGATTAATAAGATAAATCCTACCATCCCAGTTCAAAGGATGTCAACTACATCAACTAGGAAATAGCCTAGTAGAGGTGGATCCATACAACTAGGGAGTAGTTTTGCACCCACAAGCTTTATGGTGCAACCAATAGTGGTTGGGATGCAATCTAATCTAGGGATCAAAGGAATGCCTCCAACCTAGAATCTAAGAGGGCAAGCACCCCAAGGTCAGGTACCCCCTTAATATATTTACTAAGAATTGGCAATGTATTTTTTAGAGTACCATGGCATTGAAAATTCTATCGAGCACATGCTCAAGTGTGAAATATAATGGCATGCTATTGGGATTACCAAGTCAGAGTGTGAGGCCACATAATTTGTGATGACCCTAATAGATCATGTAGATACCTAGTATCAAAAATTTGATCCAAACCAAGCCATAGTGGATTATGACTATTGAAGGAGGATTCTCTCAAGGAGTTTGACATCCTAGAGTTTGAGCAGTAAAGCATAACTACATTAAAATAAATTAGCTAGGGGTTATCTAAGAGCATGAACCTCTATGATGCATGTTTCAAAACTCTCCTTTTAAAACTCTCTTATGACATCCACCCCTCCCAACGTGCTCAATGGTTTTTTGGGGGCTTTCTTGTACCATTTCGATGAGCACTATCCATAAAAACATTCATGGATCCTAGAGAAGTGCTAGAGGACACACTAAGGGCTGAAGTAGTTGAGAGTGTAGACACTAGAATCAATCCATTTATGGAGGTGCATATCAGATCAATGGCCTTAATTACATAAATTGATATTAGGATCACCACATGAACTCACAGTGGGTTTTGGTGTGTTGCTTATGAGGTTGAAGGGCATATGAAAACTAATTGCCCAAGGGAAAACATTTAAGCACTACTTATATGATGTGAGGCATGCCACAAATACCATGATGTTCATAACTACACATTATTACAACATGTTTCCCAAGTAAACACCTCTATATATTTTAAATTATGTGATGCCTACACCCACATAACTAAAAACTACCATGTCATTAATGAAATGCATCAAAACCTAAAGAGAGGCACATGATAGGCAACCACTACAACTGGAGGATAGATACACCAAGGTGATGATAGTTATGGCTAACAAAGTGTTGGCTATGGAAACCAATGAGGTGCAATAGGCCAAGGTGGAGCACATGGTGGAAGAAGGTTCCTCCCATGATCATGTTATAAATGTGGATCAATCGATCACTACTAGTGTGACTACCTGACACATCCCACTTATGGGTACTATTATGGGCCACATAAAATCAAATAATGCCCCAAATTATAAAAAAATTGACCTAGGGCTAGCCTCAAAAGGGTGATACCATGGTCAGGTAAGAACCCATGGTGGAAAAGTGGGTTGCAAAGCCACAACCAACCTATAAAGAGACTTCTAAAGTGAAAGTCACTACAAGAAGTGAATTCACTTCTCAACCCACTATCAAACCAACCTTGGAGTTATACTTGGAATATGGGGAATAAAGTTAAACCAAGTATATGGCATAGCCCAAACCCAAAGCAGTGCCATATCTTGATTTGGTGTATTAGAAGGATGTCTTACAATAGGCCATGAGCATGATTCAAGACCACCAAGGTCGGCTTTAACTAGATAGATATTTAGAGGTACAAGCTATAGCTTCATGCAAGAAAAGGGATAACTAGGAGGTAGAGGTACAATAATTAACAAAGATCCTATGCCTCTTAAAGATGAAGGAAATATTGCCTTTATTAAAGGATTTGTTGATGAAATAGATAGAAAGGCCAAAAGATGAGGTTACACCTCAATAGATTGAAATCATGGTACCACACTTGGAGTGGGTGCATGAGGTTTGTCACACTCAAAATACCAAGTATGACTAGGAACTGATGATAAGCGTAACCATTGATGGATGGTTAGTAGGTGAGGTCATCATCAACATAGGTGTCAAGGTTAACATTTTGACCAAAAATTCTTAGGAAAAAATGGGAAGACCACCCTTAAAGTCATCCCCTCACACCTTGTTCATGGCAAACAAAACTAGAGCACAACCTATTAGTTTCCTAAAAGGTGTCATCATAGATACCATGGGCACAAAATTCTAGGCCAACTTTGAAGTAATAAAATTGGTAGAGCATGATAAATATCCAGCACTTAAAGAAGTGTTACATGAATTTAAGAAGCATAATGAGGATATGCACTTTAAGAAGTGTTACATGACTTTTGAGAATGGAAAAGAGAGGGTGGTGATCCCTATTTTTTAGGATAAAATGCCACTAGATGTTGAGAGAATTAACCTTAATGAGGATATTAACCACATATATAATATCATGGTACAAGGCACTAAGTTTTTATAGCTTGATGATCAAGGTTTACTCGAATAGGAGGGTGGATAATCATTATCTGATACAATGGACATAACATGTAACCAATGGGTTGATAAGGCATATAAGACTAGTGGATGAAGGTACCACCAAGTTTGCACAAAGGTGTTAAGGCTAGTTAAGAAGGTCTAATCCAAGTTGACCATAATATATAGAAATGGGTTCCCCATGCCAAGGCGACTAGAAAAAGAGTGTTTAGATTAAGAAAGGGAAAACTTTTTGCCTTTCCAAAATATGAAGGAATCAAACCTATTAAGATCCATTTCAATGACTTATAGTATTGCATCCCCAAAGAAGTAGATTTAATGGGTGCATTAGTGTATACACTAAAGAGCACTACTGCTCGATGGTGGGTAGCGCACAAGGCTAGCCTACCAACATGGAAAGATGTTAAGGCCAAAATAATCATAAGTTTTGGTAAGAGAAATGAGGACTTGGACATAGTAGCTTACTCAAGTGATTCAGACCCCATTACCCACATGCATATCTATGAAGAAACATGGACCAACTGTGGCAAAAATGCACTGAGGAACCTATGGGTGAAAGCCTTTTATAGGACCCTAAAAACTTGGGTGCGAGCTTGGTACATCATAAATGATATGTGTAGGGAGATGTCTATTTGAGATATAGTGAAAGAGAGGTTTGTGCACATGTTTTCCTTTTCCTCTAAAGATTTGAGGATGCTTGAGCCATTACAAGTCATATGTTAGGCAGTGTTCAAAGACACTACTATATTATAAGAGAATCTTAGAGGCATTTTTAGGGAGAAAGTACTAGCGCTCCCCACCTTATTTAAAGATAAGGCATTCAATAGTGACTCCAATTAATAAGATGATGAGACTTAGAAGAAACACAATTGGGAGGCTTTAGCAGGCAAGAAAAGGGTCATGCACCAAGTAGATGATCATATCTCAGATGAAGAAATCCCTACTCATATACACATTGACATAATAAAATGGAAAAGGTAGGTGGAACACTACCATTAGGTGAAAAATGAGCCATACTGCATGCCACTTAGAACCATGAAAGTGGACATCAGCATGGGGGGCAAACTTAAGATCACCACCATAGGTGCATATTGGTTTGAAATAGATATGACATGGATTATAGAGCTCCTAAAGGACTTTCAAGATTTATTCCCCTAAAACTATTATGATATGAAGGGAACCCACCCTTCCTTAGGTAAGATGAGCATTAAGTTGGTGGATGGTGCTAGACCTATAAAGAAACACCCATACCACATGAACCCCAATCTCCATGCCAAGGTAAAAATAGATATTGATGAGATGCTAGTTATAGGGATCATATATCTGGTGCAAAAGTTAGAATGGGAAATTCACATGGTAATTAGATTAAATAAATATGGGCACATTATAATATGCATTTATTATTGACTCTTAAATGTTTCCTATGTTACCAACCCCTTTCTAACTCCATTTATAGATGAGGTCCCAGATGGCATTGCTAGATGTGAAATATATACATTCACTAATGGATTTTCAGGATACCATCAAGCAAAAATAGAGGAAGAAGATGATCCAAAGATAACCTTCACAACTAAATGGGGTTGTTTTTCATATAACATGATGCCCTTTGGGCTCAAAAATGCACCAACTATCTTCTCCAGGGTAGTCATCACAACATTCAAGGAATTTATTCATCATTTTCTCCAAGTATACCTTGATGATTGGACCATGTATGGCCTCATCAAGGACCACTATGATAACATGAACCTCATGTTTTAAATATGTAGGCAACTATAAATTTAATTAAACTTAAATAAGTGTGTCTTTATAACTCCTTTTGGAACATTTCTTAGGCACATTATCTGTAAGGATGGTCTACTAGTAGACCTAGTAAAGAATGACATTATCATTCAACTCCAAACCCCTTCGATGTAAACGGATGTTCACACTTTCCTAGTCCATTATGTTTACTACAATAAATTCATCAAGATCTATGCAAATATTTCACCACCTTTGGAGGAACTCTTGCACAAGGAGGACCCATTTCATTGGGGCCAGGTGTAAGAAGAGGCATTTGAAACCCTGAAGTTGAAACTAGCTAGTGCACCAATATTATAATTTCCAAATTCGATGACCCCATTTCATGTCCATGTTGATGCCTCCAACTCCACCATTATTTCCATTATAGTGTAACTAGGTGAGGGGAATATGGACCATCCAATTTCATTTGCTAGTAGAAAGTTGACCCAAGCAGAGCACAACTATATGATAATCAAGCAAGAAGTGCTCACCATGGTGTATGCCCTATAAAAGTTTAGAAAATACCTACTGGATACCCAATTCATTTTCTTCATTCATCATGAGGTGATGAAATACCTCATCAATAAGCTAGTGCTATATGGGTGCATATGTAGACAGATATTTCTTTTCTATAAATTCTAATTTTCCATTATCATTAAGCCTATAAAGTAGAATATAGGGCCCAACCATTTATCATGCATCAAATTTGGTGATGAAATGGTGTTAATTAAAGATTATATGTCAGATGCATATTTATATAGAGTCTATCACATTCCCAAGAACCTAGTATATATCACCACCTTTTTAACATCTAAACTAGCACCCCAGACCATGATCAAGAAAGAGAGAAAATAAATCATCATTCCTACTTCCCTACTCCAACTCATTAAGGGGTAACTATACAAAATAAGTTAGGATGAAGTCCTCTACTAATGTGTTCTTGAGCATGAAAGGGAATCCATATTGTAAGAGGTGTATGAGGGAATTGTAGGAGGCCATTACATTAGTGATGTAATAGTGCAAAATATCTTATAGTCAGGCTTGAGGTGACCAAACCTATTTCAAGATTCCAAGGAGTGTGCAAAGGCATGTGATAGCACATAGGAAAACCTAATGCTTGAGATGAGATGTTTCTCATCCATATCCTTGCCTAGGCACCTTTTAAAAAATGGGCCATTGACTTTATTGTGCCAATCACTCCCATAGCTCAGTGCATGGGTTCAAGGTACATTCTAGTAGCCACTAACTATTTCACTAGGTGGGTCAATGTTGTGACAACCAAAGACTATATAGTTGCAATGGCTATTCACTTTATATGGGAGGATATCATAAGTAGGTATGGGTTCCCATTAACTATGGCAAATGATAGGGGTACCCATTTCATAAATGAAATGGTGTGAATTCTCCTAACTGAGTACATGTTGGTGCACCACAAGACAACACCCTATCACCTATAAGCCAATGGCATAGTTGAATCCTTTAAAAAAGTCGTGGGGACATGCCTCACTAAGATATGTGATGATGGGTGCAAGGATTGGGATGACTAATTTTCTATAGTACTATGGGCTTACAACACAACTTATAAGTTCCTAAATAAGGCAACACCATTCCAACTAGTGTTTAGCACAGAAGCCATCCTAACAATGGAATTTATCATTCCATCACTGTGCATTATGCACATTGGTCACTTGGATGACCAAGAGTCTCTACAGGCAAGACTAGAGGACTTAGAGCACTTAGACAAGAATCATGCTCAAGGATAGTGGAGTCATCAAATCAAAAAGGCATGTCAAAAGAGTTGGCACAATAAACACATTAGGTGGATAGAATTAACTAAATGGGCATTGGTATTACTCTATGACACCAAGTATCTTAAGAACCTAAGAAAACTATAGATAAGATGGATGGGTCCCTACATCATCCATCACATATTCGATACTAGCATGGAAAAACTATGCACGCTCATTAGCAAAATGCTCCCCAAGAATTTTAATGGCAATCACTTAAATTTATATAAGTAGTAAAGTGGCACTTGCACCATAAAAACACCAAATTATTGGTCACAAGTTGGATTGAGTGTAATGACCATATATAGGCCTGGCACAAGCCAAGCCCATAAGTAAACTAATTTTATGTGATTCTTTAATAGGGTAACCAAACTAATAGGTGGTTAGAGGCTCACACCAGGATAAGATTGGAACCTTTAAGCATAATACTAGTCAGGTGAGTTGAGCTCTTTTATTCTCTCAATAAATTAGGGCTAGAGACATATGTTTTTGGGCACAAATATTGGACAATTTGACTAATTGGATGACATGTACAAAGAAGCCTTTCTGCAAGTAGTATGATTAGTGGTGTTCATATATGACAACCACTAGAGAGTGAGCACAAGATATTTATATGGGGTAGGATGAGATAAGGTAAGATGACATGTAGAAATTCAACTAAGGAGAGAAAAGTGTGCTATAGATAAAATCACAACTAGAAAAGGAAGTGGAACCAATGAGGTTGAGTCATATGCATATAAGGTGCTACACCCAGGTTACCACAAGAAAGGCAAAGGTCATGCCAAGTGACAAGTGCATAAGGAAGTCATTTAAGATAACTAGCATCCACCCATGAATTGGTAGGAAATGATTGATTTGAACCACTAGTCACATCACCAAAAATATCATTAGACATAATAAGTGAGGTAGTGATGGTGACACGATCCCATGCATTGAATGTAGGGATAATGAAGGATGTTGAAGGATTTTGAAAATTTGTTTCATTATTCTCTTGAACGATGTTTTATCCCTCATCATAAGCACCTACCATAAAGGTGTTAGGTCAACCAAGAGGGCATAAAAGCATGGTCATGCAAATGGGCTAGGTTACACTCTATTGAAAAATTTGAAATTATATGAACTCAAAGAGATTCAAAGAGAGAAAAAAATAGGTTACTGTAAAATACATGACATCAAAAATCTAGCATGAACTAAGGCACATTGAGAATAAAGTGCATTCACAAGAACAAGAAAGAGGAATTAAAAATTAGAGAGATAGGCCAAGATGAACTACCTGAGGGTCACCATTAGGGGTTTCATAAAACCTCATCTCCCAAGGTTTAATTCTAGCTACTTTAGAATGGTGAAGAAACAAAATATTGAGAGCTCTACAAAAGAGTAATAAAACCCAAGCAGGTCTATTTTAAGGAGACAAAGGCTGTAAAGACCATGGTGTATCCCATCAAAGTAGTGAGCATCACCATGATCAACCCAAATGTGCTCACCAAAATGTCTTATCAATACATTTAATTCCCCATCAAGGTAATTGTGAGAGAAAATATTCTTTCCTTTGCACACAACTACTAGCTCAAGGAGTACAACACCACACTTCTAGCCATCTCCAAAATTTGGTGTAAGATTGGGTGGTAGATACTAGGCACAAGATGCCATAGGGGGACATGTTATTTGATGTCTTGATTAGAGAAAAACTAATGGCTTTGGGTCTAACTTAGCTCTATGAATTTCCCTAATTTAGGAAGCCAAGAGAACTCATGTAGTTTCTCCTTTCATGCATCCATGATGACCACATTTAATTTGCAGGTAGACACATGAAAATCTTGGTAAAACTCATCAGGAGGATAACTAGGCTCCTAAACCCTAGGAGGGACATTCATCAGATGATGAATGATGAAGAAGAAGTAGAGCATGTCACCCAATTAATGAACTATTACAAGGGGGTTTTGCCTTCCCCATCAAATATTTTAATGACCCTAGGATGAGAGCGGAATCATGCTTGGTTAGCACCAAGTTATGTCTGAGTGGGTAGTGGACTGATGTGTCTAAGATCTTCTTATGTATCACATACCATATGGTGTAAGGGGTCCAATTCAATATTACCAAATTCATATTAGATGAATTTGTGAAAAACATTATTAAATTCCATACCTCCAAAGGGAATTTTAGGTGGGGATCCATCCTCATCCTCATCATCATGGAGGAGATAGGAGTTCTAGATGGGGAGGGAAATAACTTGTGATTTTTTCTAGAGCATCATAGATCTTTGGTATACAAATACCATGAATTCAACTACCCTCACCCAAACAACACAAAGTATAAAGCATGGGTGATGAAGTGGTGTGCCCAGTACATAGAAGCCTTCAAGCTCAAATGGTGCATTCTTCAAGGGTTACCATAGAGTTTGTTTATAATGATGACTTTTTATATGATGAACCACTACTATGTAGTGTACCTAGTGATAAAGAATGGCACAAGGTTTGAGTGGCTAAAACTACCTTATGCCTTCTCAATTAAATACTTTAGCAAGATGTTGCAACAAATCCCCAATGCATAGTAGATAGAAATCCTAGTTAGATAACTAGACATGGAGAGGCACAAACTTAGGGGCCAATGCATTTGTACCAATTTTAAGGACACCAAGGATGAGGAGGACAAGTTGGATATCCCTAACATCACTCCCATCCTTATAGTAATAATAGCTAGCTACATCTATAGGCTCTACTATGAGATGAAGTTGAGGAAGAAGGTGGCTCAAACATCTAGTGAAGTAGGTAGTGCTGATCCTTTAGTTCAAATAGGAGAAAAAGGGACCCCAACACTTGATGTAAGTGAATAACCCCTAAGAATAAAATGGGGGAACCTTGGATGAAATTTAGAGGCATCTACAAAGGAAGATCACCTCAGAAGAAGTGTCTGCCTTGAAGCTACCAAAAATGGGTAAGAAGATCGAGGCAAAAAGGGAAAATCCCTCCTCTTATATGCCTACAATAGTTATATCTAAAGAAGAGCAGAGGATTTAGAGGAAAAAGGATGAGAGATAGGCACATATATTTCACTAAAGGAATACCCTAAGGAATAAACCCCCTCTCCATGCCCTTGACCTAAGTTAGAGAAGAAGAAGCATAAGATAAATACACTTGGCTAGGTAAAAATTCAAAAGGTGTAGGTGTAGGAGTTGAAATAATAAGAGATGGCCAAGGTAGGGGTGGCCAATGAGGTGATCAAGATGATGGAGGCTGAGGTGATGAAGGAAGTGGAGTGCCTAGTGAAGGTAAAGGAAAGTGATTACAAAGAAAAAGGGGTTAAGACAACCCCATCCAATGTGCCAATAAATGAAGAGATAAATCACATATGCGAGGCCATGGGCCTAAACTAGTAATAAATTAAGGCAAGGCTAAAATTAGATTAGAATCATAGAAGGATGAGAGAGAGAAAAATGTCCCAAGTTGACATTGATGAAGTTGAGGCCATTGAGATCAAATCCCATGAAGAAAAGTGCACCGCACAAATTGAAAAAATGAAGTCTGATAAGGAGAAGGTTGTTTGTGTGGATCCTAGAGAGAATAAAATAAAAGAGGCACCTAGCACCTCCACTAAGATAGTAGAGAAAGCTATATAGAAGGGACACCCAATTCTTGAAGGGACACCTAAGGACATAGAAGGTAATATTGGATCCAAATGATAACAAATAGAAGAGGAGGAAGGAAAAGGAGAAGAAGAAGAGGAAGAAATAAGAGAAGAGGAAGGAAAAGGAGATAAAAAGGAAGAAAGAAGATAAGAGAAAGAAGGTGAAGAGGAAGAAGAAACTATAGATGAGGAAGGATCAAGCCTAAACTCTAGCAGCATCTGGGAAGAAGAATTGGTAGAAAAACAAGGTGATGCACCTAGAAACATGGAGTGAGCACAAGAGGGATTTGAGGAGGATAAATATTAACTACAAGAACACATGCCTCCAAATGTTGTAACCAAAATGATGTGCCACCAGGTATCTTAGGTGTTTGATTACTTCATGGACAAACTTGAGTTTGAGTATCTAAAAAAATCAATCAGAGATGCTTTGAAGCCAAAGAAAGGGTACTCCTACAAACTCCTCAATCTTAGAGACATGAACCCCATACGCTCTGCCAATGCCTTGGTCAAGATGGAATCTTCCATGGTGTGTAATAACTTAATCAATGATGTTCATGCCTAAAACTATAAGAAAATAGCTAAGGATGTAGAAAAAGAGCTTTAGGTGACCAAGTCCAAGCTATGATATCTTTATAGGCACATCAAAGAGGTGGAACCTTCCCTCTTAGACAACATAAGCTCTGAAGGAATGAATGAAGTAGACCAAGTCTTCACCTTGGTTAAAAAAATGATTCCAAGGATGAAGCCAATGTAGGAAGAACTAAAAAACCCTTGTGATCACCTTAGAATGGAGCTTAGCAGGAAGCTCAAAAGGTTTGAAGATATCTTTATCTAGTTGGAGGCATAGATAGAAGAGGTAGATGCAATATTCTACAAATTTGTCATCTAATCTAAGGTCATCAACATGCACCTAAAGAAAATAAAGGATGAAAAAAAGGCCTTAGCCAAGCAAGCCTTAGTAGTTAGCAAAAGTGAGTGCAAACAAATTATTGCAAAATTAAACACCCTAAGCTCTCAATTGAAGACATAGGAGCAAGGATTGGAAGTGATCTTCTGCACCTTCAAAATAAGGGTGAGTAAGCAAGGTGAGATTTTGGAAGTTTCAGTCAAAAGTGCCAAAGAAAGGCTTAAGGCCTTTAAGAGGGAACTGAAAGGCATAGATGTGCTCACTCTTGAGATAGTATCTACCTTGGTAGATGGTGTCATTAAAGAACTGAAGAATGTAGCCCATTACTTTGTGACATTTTGAGCAAGACTATAAAAAGATGCATATGATTTTTGCATGCTTAAAAGGTTAATCGACTAGTCCAGGGTGGACTAAAATATTTATATGGGGTAAAATGTTGGCCCCCTTTTTGCTAAGTAGTTTTCCCACACCAACATGTCAAATCCAAGTGTGAGGCAATCATGTGTAATTATTTCTCAAATTTTGTCTTTTTTGTACCAGTTAGAGGAATCCCACAAATCTTGTGCCAATTAGCCAAGTAGTTGCTTCTCACCCAAATTTTGGATGGATGACTCTCAAGTATGAGCATAGTCATAGGGTCATGGAACTGGTGGAATGATCAACGCCAGTAACACCTCAACACTTGGCATGCACCTATCCATCCTAGCTCAGATTCTTCCAAAGGCTATAAAGAAAACTTGGAACATGGAAGGAAAGAGAGATAAGGGATCATAGTGAAGCTCTGTACAAATGTATATAGAGTAAAAACTAGGATAGTTTATGTTTCTACTAGTAGAACCATCCTAGTATAGTTTGAGCTTGCCTATGAGCTGTTGGACATGAAGGTTATCACACTGAGCTTAGGCTTGAATTGATCTTGTAAACTATCAATTTGAAATATGAATGAAATCAATCACTTGAAGGAAATATGTGTTGAATACTTTCTCTAGATATAATCTTTAAGATTTGAATATGGTTGTGATTTATATGTTCTTTACTAGTATTAGTGTTAATTAGATGAATCACTTGAAGATATGTGAAGCCAATTGTAATAACCATCATGATGTATAATAACCCACTATTAGGAATAACCCATCTTGTTCTGAAAGTCAAGTGAACCCAAGCCTTTCAAGATAAATAAGCCATGTAGCTCAAGTAAAGATGAGAAAGTCATCTAGAAACCTCAACCTAGTTAGTGCCTAGATCAATTTCTAGACTAGATGTGTACTGCTATGGTCAAGAACTAAACCATAGCTTCATCTAGCACATGTTAACTTGACCATTAAAAAACCTTACATCAATTAACCCCCATAACATACCCCACTAACCAAACCAAAGTTACACCATGTTCCAACTAGCCCAATATGGGCCCCAGTCCTTTCATCATTGTACTTCAAGTCAGTGCTCAAGGTTTGCACCTTGGGTGAGTTAGATGTCAGTGTAGAGATGCACTAAATGTTACACCTAACCTATTGCTAAGCCTTGCACCCATTTACCTTAAAGAACCAAACTATCAAGGTGAGTTACTAAGAACAATAGGCATTATTCTAAGAGACTAACTCTTTGTACAATAGTTATTGTGGTTTGTATGGATCACTAAGAAGGGCCAAAGCATCCAAGGCATTTCCATAAGACAAGATTCTTCTCCAAGTAGAAACCCTAATCTATAACTACTCAATTTTAATGGCATAAGGTCATATTGTAAATAAGTTCAAATGAATAATTAACTCTTATTATCTATAATTAATGACAAAATGAATGTGTGTATATATAAATGAATATAACCCTAAACCTTTTGGAAAGTTTAACTAATAGAGTCAACCCAATTGACTCTGTATCATTATTGATAAAAACAAATTAGGTCTTGGTTTAGATCAGCTAGGGGCTGACCTAGACCCTAAATATGTTTTATCAATTAAATTAAAGGTCGATGGGCCCAACAGTATAATATTAACCATTGGAAAGGTTTTTATGCATGGGTAGGGGCTAATGAAGGTAGAAAATCATTGGAGGAGGGTGAAAGAGAGGAGATAAGGCTTAGGGAAGTGTCTAGGAGAAGTTTGGATTGCTAAAAAGTGGTGGTATATGGGATAACAATCCTATAAATCACTAATGGTCTGCTCACCCATTTCTCGATGCACCTTTTAAGGCATGCACTTAGAGATATTGAGACTCGATGGGTTCCTATAAGAGAAAAAATATCATTAATTGATAAAGTTTGAAAATATTATGTTTATATAGGTTATATCAACATATTGATCAATAGTATTTATGTTATCCATTATATAAGAGATCAAAGGAATTTAAATATGCTTTGTAATATTTTCACTTAATCTAGCACTATTTCTTATAAGAATAGAAGAAGGAATCTTCTTGAGAGGAATAAATATGTGTAAAATAAAAATTAAAATGGGGGAAATAAGAAAGTGAACTTTGAAACTTCAAAATTTGAAACAATATTAAGGGTGAAAATAGTCAAGCGTCTGTTTATGTTGTAGGCTCTTAGATATACTAATCCCAATCATAAATAGTGAACATGGCCATGAAGGCTCTAAATATGGAGGATTCTATTATTATATAACTAAACTATCATATCTCTAAGGTAAATTAAGATTAACTTTCTAGGGCTAACCACTTATGAATGCACTATAAGAACAAATGGTTGAAAGTTTCCTATATTTGAAAATAAAATCCTATGCATTTTTAATATATTATAAAATATGTGGAAATTAAATTTTTTCAATAGTGTTTTCTAATGGCTTGATTATTGGGAAAAACCATCATATTATTAGGAATTAGTCCTAACATGAGTGAATAAATATAATAATTATTCATGAGTTGGTGCAATAAATCTTGTAGTGTTTTTAGGTGAGAGAAAATAAAGGTTGTTAGTAAAACCATCCTATATTTGTGTTAGGATAAGTTAGTTGTTAGTTGTTAGAATAACTAAATTATTATAATATGAATGGTTATATGACCATTCTTATAAATTTTATTATTCTTGATTAATAATATATGTCAAGTTGACTGATTAATTCTATGTTTGAGCCTTCAATTCTTCCCCCACCAAGGGTGTTTTCAATATCTAGTATTAATGCAAGACTTTCTAGACCTCTCTGTACCTTTCATTCATTTGTTGATTTCATTAAAATGAATCATATAATAGCATTCTAGTGTGGACCATGTACAACTGCTACTCATATATTTGTTTACCCTTGCTTGCATACTGCCATCAGTCTAACAATGTAGACCACTTTTGAAACCTCTGGCTCCACCATTCACCTACATTTTCCTCTTAGATTCTACCATGCTCATTCTTTCCATAGTTTTCTCACTCCATTTTTTTTCAGTATATACATTCTAGAAAATCAGTTTTCTAAATGTTTCATTTGTGTATTATTTTTTGGAGTTATTTGCTTCCAAAATTTTTTAAAATATATATGCACATCCTTAAAAAAATGGTGTATATTCAGTAGGGATTTTGGATATGACTGTAAAGGTTATATTTTACAATTTTAAAGGAAATCATACCAAGCCATACAAATTTTGTATATGGGTTTGTATTATTTTCTAAAGGCTATACACAATTTATAAGAGTTTTATTGACATCACATTTGACTCAACCCACCTTGGTTGGATGGCATCAAAATTGGATATAGCTTATCAATGACCCACTTAGTCTACTCATGCCCACACCTTCATTTTCTTTGTTGTGTGGTTCAAATATATCAAGGAATTTTACAAATTTGAGACCATCAATGTTCTTAGATTCTATTTAGAACTAGATTAGCAAAGCATCAACTTGTATATATTTATATCAGAGAAGGGTTTACTATATGCAGTGAAGGATTTGAGCTCAATAATATCATTAGATACATTTCAATCTAACTTAATTTCTACATTGGATCACCATTACCTACATTGAACTCACCTCCAACTTCTCCACCTCGATTCAATCTCATTCAAATCTTCTACCCACAATTTCTTCCCACTCACCATGTAGCATGTAGTTTTAGAGGAGATTAACACAAGTATAGGACTCAGATCTTGATTCAACATTGCATTGTATTCCATCTCAGATATCCCATATTGGTTCGGTCTCCCTAGATAATCTCCATCTTCATCATCGGTTGCATATGCATTCCCAAGAGGAATGGGAGAAAGATTAAGTTTAGGTATTTTATTTTGGATTTTTAGGTCATTATTAGATATTCAAAGCCATTTATTTTTTAGAGTTTAGGTTTTAATTTTGTTTTTAATATTTTAATCTAGTTTTATTTTTTATTAAGGCTTTTTATATGGTTTTTTGGTCATTCCAAAAAGTAATTAAATATTACTTTTTATAGTTTAGCATGTATTTTAATGTTTTTAAGTCTAAATTGAGTCTATAAAGTTAAAAAGGTTTTTATATAAAGTTAATTTTATATTATTCAAAAATAACTTGTTTTTAGTCATTTATTTTGGAATTTGATTTTTAGGTTTGGAGTCAGTTTTATATTGTCAAATTTTTTTAAGTGTCTTAGCAATTTTTGGTCGATGGATAGTTATGTATGTGTTCCTAATTCTTGAGTCTTGAGAGTCATGTCTTCTTTAAAATTTATGATATTCAAATAAGCCTTGAAAAATAATTTTTAATAAGGTAAAACTTTCAAAGTCATATGTTTCTATTTGAATGTATTAATCGATTGAAATCGACAATCAAGTTTCTCAGCCCATGTTATAACTAGGGGGAATGTTAGGAATTAGTCCTAACATGAGTGAATAAATATAATAATTATTCATGAGTTGTTGCAACAAATATCATAGTGTTTTTAGGTAAAGAAAATAAAGGTTGTTATAACAACCATCCTATATTTGTGTTAGGAGAAGTTAGGTATTAGTTGTTAGAAAAACTAAATTGTTATGAAATGAATGCTTATACAACCATTTTTATAAATTGTATTCTTCTTGATTAATAATATGTGAAGTTGACTAATTAATTTTGTGTTTGAGCCTTCAGCTCTTCCCCCACCATGGGTATGTTTAATACATGCCACTTCTCAAGTAAAACTAAAGACTATTTTTCTCAATACAAAAACTCCTATGAGTTTTGAAATTGGCAAAACACAATATCTAGGAAAAAAAAGCAAAAACAAATATGAAATTTAAAATACAAATTAGAAATTCAAAGGCTCAAAAATAATAGTTTGGGTTCACCAATATGTTTTACCCTATTTTTTACAAAACATATACAATAGTTAAATGTATTTATATATAGGTGTAAAATTATAGAATATTAGAATGCTAAAGATATTTAATATTCAATAGTTATTATTTTGACAAATTACTAACTACATAAAATTGTTATTTATGGAAAACACTAAGAAGATATATACTTAGATTGCACACATATTTTTGTGTATTGTTCTAAGTATCTAAAAGTACAAATTGAAAGAAGAGGTGACTACGTAGGCTCAAAATTAGGAACATAATTAGAAATGGAATATGGGCATGTTCATTGTAAGTGGATGATAGTGAATTGTGTTTGAGTCCATTGACTACAAACTTCTCCAAATGACTAAGACAAGGGATTGACAAGAAATGATAGAGAAAATAGAATTTTGTAAATGATAGATCAAAGGCAGAAGCAAATAATATTCCTTTATGTGATAGTTGTAAGTGGATGGTAGTAGAGTACATTCAATTATGTTGATTATGGAATTATTCTAGTTGACTGTGCTTAAAATTTGATCATTGTGCCTATGATCATTGATTAATCTAACATATGACACTTTTGATTATGCAATACATAAATTATTGTTTGTCTTTTTTTGTTTTTAAAATTAAAGGGAAACTTTTGATATCTTAAAAACCTACAAAAAAGTGGGGAATGTAATGGGTTGATTTTACCTCCATCACCCCTAGATTATTGAATACTACCTACATATCTAATGCTCTTAGGAGGTAAATCAACCCACGTGATTCTTCCACCTAGAGTTAATATGTAATTTTATGCCTTTGACTATATGTATGCAACTAGAAAATGGATTTAATACTTGACAATGATAGATCTTGACTTGATTTGGAATGCTCTTGACTTATATTATTGCTACCCCTTGTGATTGATATTGAATTTGGATAAAATATGGTATATTTCTCAATGTACAATAGTGTGAATGCTTGAGAGAAGTGAATACCAAGTGACATCTAGTTGGGAAAATGAATGACCTTTGATGTGTATTTATAGGTAAACCTTTTGATAATTTTCTTTGGTTGACCATGTGAAATGTATGGTAAGACCCAAAAAAATGTTTCGAGTTTTGAAAAAAAAATGTTATTTGGCATGGTATATGACCAACCTATGTCAATAAGATCATAAATTGCTCTTATCCACCTAGTGTAGACTTATCCATAAATATCATGGAAAATTGTAGTTTATTAGAGACATTATGAAGATGATTTTATATAGCTTGAGCATTTAACATTGGAAATGCTATGGGGTAATAATGGAAAACAAAGGCTTAATTTTGCATATGGGTTGAAAGCTTAGAGGAAAGGTGAATAATAGTCATGTAATTATGGTGTATGTCTATGCTCACTAATCTAGAATTGTATGCACTTGTATGTTCAATTTAATAATATGTATCTCAATTGTATGTGTATGTGAAAAACCTATAATTTGTGTTCCTATAAAGAGTTTTGCATATGCCCATGCATATGCACTGAAATGTATATGAATATATTCTAAAGTTTTTTTAAATTGAATACATATACATGGCATATACCCATGTAATCTACATCAATGTGTCAATTTTTGTCATATATTTGGACCATATGATATATAAACCATTATGAATCTCTAAAATTTTAGTTTAATCTATTTTTTTATTATCAATGATTATGTCTCTATGACAATCCAACTGTAATGCCCCATTTTGAGATGACAGATGTATCTTGTAATTCTCTCATCTCAAAATAATATTTAATTATATCATGTCATGTATAAAGATAACATCATGTAATATCATTTTATCATTTGGAGAATATGTCATCATAGTAATATATGTGTTAATTAAGGCATGTATGTAATAAATGTAATGCAGGGAATATATATAATATATTCAATGTAGGGTATGTAAGTATCATGTCTAGATAGATGTATCAATGAATCAAGTACTAATAGGATCTTTGAATAAGACTGAGTAGTAAAATTAGATGATATAGATGATGGAACCACTCAATGTTTACAAGCTCAAAAAGTGAAATTTTGAGTGTCACACATAAGGCCAAGGGTCACATACAATGGACATAAATATTATCAAAATAAACAAATCCAATGGCCACATGTAAGGGGACTTTAAATGTCACAAACATAGACATTGATTATGTCACGTCAAACACGGCCCAAGGCCACACGTAAGGGGAAATTAAAATGTTGAAAATAAGGGATCTCAATGATGTCACATCAAACAAGGCCCTAAGGGACACACATAATATTCAAGTGTAAATTATCCTATCATGTGAAAGATTAAAAACATTAATGGATCATAAGACAAGGAACTAGTATACACAATCATATGTATCACTGTCACATCGTAGTATAATAGCATATACATGTATCATTGTGTAACATGTGATTAACTTGTAGGGCACATGTAAGAAATATATTTAGCTCAATGTGGTACAAATTTCATAGAAATATATAACCCATAATATTAAATCCTATTGAAAAAAATGCACCCATTATCGGCATTGCCACTAAATAGAGGGAAAACCAACCTTCACATGTCCATATGTAACCTATGTGTCCTACATAACACTTATATACCTTGAAATTAATGTGTGTATATAAAGAATATTACATATACTTAAAATGATATAAATAACATATGTGAATATTATAAATTAGCAATCATGTCATATTGAGGTCATGATTTTAGATTTTTTCAATATTTTAAAGTCTTTATATTTTATGATTATTTGATTTTTTTTGTAATATTTTAAATTTTAAAAAGCTAACCAATCATCACATCAATGGGATGGGGTCATGGTAAGTGCCTATATTAGGTGGTGGAGGGGTAATTTATCATATATGTGAGGTATCAACTATGGGTGGATTGGGATTGTATAAGGACTCATGTGGTATACCATCTCATTTATGATCATTGATTATAGAATTTGGAGTATGATAAGTAGATATGGAAGGTTGAGGACTCTATTGTGTTTATTTTATATTTTGATGGTGTTTCACTTCTTGTGTTATCAATTTAACATGTTGAACTACCCACAGTGTTAAATAAGTATGTATTGTAGGAGATGGTTGCATGTATGGTCTCTTTGTAATTATTTGAGGTGACTGATGTTGAGTAATTGTTTGTATATATAGATCATGTATATGTGTAACAATTGACTCTATATGTTGATCTTGGATATGTGTATCAACCATATTTTAATAATGATCCTAAATAAGTGTGTAAACCTTCTTTGAATAATGATCTTAAATATGTGTATCAACCAATATTGGTGGTTGTGGGGGTGGAGGATGAGATATAAATGACTGTAGAGTATATTAATATCATACACATGGAATTATGACTAATATGTTGTAGTATATTTACTTTAGTAATTGGTGTATTATAATGGGAACTACACAAGAGTCTCTATGTCTAAGGACAACTTAATTAAAATGTCAAAGACCTCATTACTCTATAAAACTAGGAATAGTGTAATTGATATGGCTAATCCCACCAAAAGAGGTAATATTATGTGTCATAATTTATTATATTTGTATCCATATAATCCTTTAATTACTTTCTATGTATATTTTAAATCTTATTGTGTGTACCCAAGGGATTGGAGAAGTGCCATCATAGAAAAAAAATTACTTGAACCATTGGCAATCATACCATTGTGTATAGGTTAATCATTGATGTGAGATCATATGAATAATGCATGAAAATATAAATCACCATTTAATATCTCACTATCATCTAATGTTATCATGTATTTTTATTTGTAATATCACTAATTTTACCAATGATAATATCTATTGGATGATCATATGTCATCAATGGAGGATGTATGTTGTATTCATAATATACCTATGAAGAGTCCTTAGTTTTTGTTGACTCATGTTTAGGAAAAGGATCATTAAATACATTTAAATACTTATTTCCATTGTTTTTTTTCTATATTCCACTATAAGAGTTCATAAATCTATAATATTATCATATATAATATCCTATATCTTGTCTTAGCTTGAAACATATGTTCATTAAATGCCTCACAATTTGATGATACTCAAAATATGCATTGTCATTATAGTTACTTGGTATAGGTATTCTTGTATTGAGATATTATAGAGTATGAGTTTGATAATTTTATACTTGAACATATTTTTTAGTATCACATGAGGAAGTTTTGGTAATTTTTAAAATTGCTTCTTTGGTGGAGTTATCGATTGTAACTAGTTTGTAAACCGTGACATTGTATATACTGTAATCTTCACCTCATTTTTGTTATCATTTTATTTTACATAATATTCTGGTTTTATTTGAATTTTTTTTTTTAATTATTCATATGAGTTTATGTTCACTTAAAATTATTCAAAGTAGTTAAATTGACTTCTACATCCCTCACTATATGGCATAGTTCATCAAGATTTGAATCTCTTAAATATAACTAACTCTTGGAGTGGTGATAGAATTTTTTTTAATATATATTATAATTAATTTTAAACCATAAAATTGGCCATCTTGGTTATCATTTTCTTTTATCTAAGAATATAATCACCAATTAGTTCATTGGACCCTTACTTTAGCTTAGTAAATTATGCATAGGATAACTTTTTGATGATGTTAAAGGAAAAGTGCACTATAAATTGATCATTTAGGGGTTTGAATGATCTTATATATTGAAGAGGAATACCATATAATAATATTAATTCATAATCCTTAAGACTTCTTGGAAATAACTTGGTCAATAATTTGTCATTATATACATAGTCCAATTATGCTACATGGAATGATCTAAGTTGTTGCTCAAGATTACCTTTACCTTTGTATAATGGGGGATTAGGAGCCAAAAATCATGTTGGTAAATGTTAGGTTTCTATTTCAATTGATAATGGGTTATGGATTAAATTTTAAAAATCCATGGCATGACTAGCTCTCAATGCAACTTGCTCTATCTACAAAACCTTGGCATTCATAACTATAATAGTCTGCTAAAGGGAACATACAATAGGTGAGACTGGTAATGGAAAATGCATATTAATCATGGAAAGGGTAAATTTTTCCCGTGTAGGTATAAGTATCTAAATATAGTAAATACTTCATGTTTCTCCCAAAATTTATGTTGATATCACATAGGTCAATGAAAGTGTAGGCATCGGAATAATACCAATACTAGTGGTCTGAATACCTGATGTAGAAGCTTGGGCCAAATTTTTATGTTCTTATATTGTTATATATAGCATTACATCAATTTTATGTGAATTAATTTCAAGATATTCACTAAACGTTTCATCTTCCATAGCATCTTAATTATATTTATTAGTTTTATCATCAGTCTCAATATTTATGATAAGTCCATCAATAAGGTGGGTATGTATGTTGTAAAATATATAATAGGAATAAAAAATTGATTCATGCAATCCCTTTAGAATCTTTTACTAAAAATAGGTACCTATAATTGGATGTTGTAATAATATGATAAGAGGAAGTCTTTAGATTGTTTATTGGTATATTTAGCCTTATTAGTGAATTTAAATTTGATCTTTGTTACCTATTTACTTACATAATTGATCTTAATAAGATACATTATCCATGTAGAATAATATGAAAATATTAAATTCATTAATTTTCTTAAACAATAATGTTCATTCAACATAGTCATAATTAATTTTTATAATAAGGGAATAATAAAAAATTAGGGCTAAAAATAAAACTATAAGATTGAAATCTATAACCCTAAGGGAAGATATAGACTCTTTTTATGAATTATATAGCACCTAAACCTTGCACACTTGGAAAATACATATCATAGATGTACCTTTACCTTCTATACCTTTCCCTCTACCAAAAGGTTCACATACACTATCTTTCTATATCTAATTTCTTATCTCTTAGTTTGACCAATGTTATTCTGATGACCCAGGTCTTTTATCTTACCTAGAATGTTATAAACTTCCTTATCTTCCATCTCTACAAGTTATAGGCCTACACTTATTTTCTAAGACACTTACATCCCAATTAGATTGAATATGCTGACACAATTTTCCTATCCAGATGTAATTTTCCAATGCCCTAAAGTAATTTTTGTACTTTTTTATCACACGTTGCATGATTCACATATAATCCAACATGTAAGATATAAATACATAAGCCTGAGGCCCTCTTTAGAGTATAGACCATGTACATAGTGCTCATTGATAGAGAGACCTTTGGGGAAGATCAACACCATGTGTACACTAACCCATTTTTTCCACAACCACTATTAAGATAAATAACTAGGGTTTTTTAATTTGACAAGGAGTGATAGTCCATGACCTCATAATTTAGTTGATTATCACACATTGCATGATTCACACATAAGCCAACACATAGGGGAGAACTACATAAATATGAGGCCCTCTTCAAAGTATTGACCATGTAGGTAGCACTCATTGACAAAGGGATTTCTAGGTTAGTTTGACACTTTTTGTACACTAACCCATTTTTCACATATCCAATGATGATGAAGAAATAGGGTTTTTATATTTGACAAGGAGTGACAGCCAATTACCCAAATCTAAATTCCAAAGGTAATAGAACCTAGAAGCATTTATTTGGTCACATCTAGTTTCATCAGGTATTATGTACTAGACACTTGCATTGACTTAGATGGTAGCATTGACGTAACCATCCTAGGTTGATGTAAGTGTTTGAGTCTATAGAGAGACAATTTCTAAAATCATATGACTAATCTAGAATCCAAATAGAGTCAACTTTCTGCCTGTTCTAAATCTAGATCTATGTTAACATCAAAATCAATTATCTTTTTTTCATTATCATTTCAATATCTATCATAGTTATACTTTCTATATTTTAGCATCTCTATATAATAAATTTTATATATGTTTTATCTAAGTTTCATAAATAATAGACCTACTTTAGAGATAGTCTACCATCCTTGTACCCTAGGCTATCTCTTTCCCCTTTAACCCTAGATTCCCCATATCTAAATTTTAGGGTTAAACATTTGGTGAACCTAATGTTTCATATACAAAGACCTAGATATTGATCTAGGGTTTCCTTATTCTCTATTTCTAATTTCTAATTACTGATTTAATAATATTTTATAAGTTAAAATCATATTTCCTTTTCTTTCAATATGTTCAATATGGATGCATGTGTAACTCATTTTATGTTGTAATTTTTAACTGTAGAAATAGTTCTCTATTGCAATATGCTAATCTAAGGTATCATCCAAATAAATAAGAAGATCTATCAATATAATATGAGGGTTTTAAAGTGAAAATAACACTTAATCTCTCTTCATAATTATTTTTATAATATTATTGAGCCAGGATGTATATTCCACCATGGTACAAACTCTTCCAATGATATTATAGCTAAAACTTCACTCTAGGACTTGCTACACCACTCGTATCATTACAAGGTTGTTCTTTTGAATGCATTATACATGACATTTTTACTAAGTAATGTGGAGCCTCTATATGTGACTTCTGTGTTAAATTCTATTAAATGGACTAAGCATAATATATCCTCTAAAAATGAGGATCTGCCACCTTAATACCTCATAAATTGTTGATTACCATTATTAATTTAGGTTGGTGTGTGAAATAAAATTACAAAAATAGTCCTTAAGGACAATAGTTCAAGGCTTAAAATTTGCAACATATCCTTTCTTTCCTTACTTGGAATTTGGCCTAATGATTTGGAACCTTCCAATATGAACATTAAAGGATTTGATAATATTTCAAAAAAAGTATTAGGGAAAATAACATTGAACATTAATGTGGGACCCCATACATTACCTACTTTGTGCCACGTTATGCCAAATGATTCAAACTATAATATAGTGTTCAGATGACCTTGGATACATTAAATGTATGTGGTTCTATATACTTTGTACACATGCTTAAAATTAATCCATTATAGATTTATTTACACATTTCTAATGGATAGTAATCCCTTCAAACATCATGTAATGATCCAAAAAATTATCCTACATTACAATCCTATAAACCTGATTGGCCTTCGATATTTTCTAGAATATGTATACAAATGACAAATTTTGGGAAAACATGAGAATGGTATAGCTCAACCCATCTCTCTTAAAATTAACACAACATTGGCTGATACACTATTGCAAAAACCTAAGAAACTTGTATTAACCAAGGCACCAAGGAGATAATTTACACATTTACCTAAGTCTCCCATTTCATTACTCCCACATCTTGTAGAATATCATTTTATATTTATCCCTCATACTATAGAGGTTGATATGAGTATAACTATACCTAAAGGAATAATTTTTACAACTTGGTGATTAACATAAACAAAAAATATATAATGATCATTTGCATGATTATCCTAAGAAGGAACCATAACTACAAATGGCATACAATGCACAACAAAAACTTCAAATTAAACAAATCAAACAGAATCCATTCCAACAAGATTTAACAAGCACATTATTCATGGGTGGTGATTATTTTTTTCATAATCATATTTATCCTACACAAACCAAAACTACTTGAAATGTAATATGTTTTCAATAGCTTGGATATGATCTTAAAAACTTACAAACAAAGGTTTGTTAGAAAGACTCCTTAGGCCACATAACACTACCCATTGTTTATGGTCCTAAAGGGATTTAAACATGGGTTTGGTTTATTCCATAAACCTCTCCAATGAATTCACATTGGTCACTCTTTGGTTATATCAAATGGAATCAAAAATTGACCAAAATTAGCAAAGTGTTAATTTTTATCATGAAAAAAAATGGATCCATATCCCAAATGATAACATTGGTTCTTCTACTACACATGTAAAATGTGAGGAGGAACATGCCATGCACCATCTTCACTTATCCAACAATGATTCAAATAATGTAAAGGATCCAATTTAATGTTGTAAGGCTTCACAAATACCAAAAATACCAAAAAAATAAAAATATGTCAAAAAATCTAAAAATATGTTCAACATTTGCATATCATATCAGCTCCTTGACATATATGTTTTTGGTTACATGTTTATAGATGGTGTATTATTATTTACTATATACACATGTTTCACACATATTTTGGGTGTGATTTAGGCATATACAGATACATGATCTATGTGCTTTTGGATATTAGGTTTTCCCTCTACTCACATCACAAGGACATTGGGTCATCCACCTCTATGATCATGATACATACAAGTTATATCATTATATGGTCACTTTATCATGTTTGAGATCACATATTTACTTACACATGAATTTATCCATGCTTATATACTTCACATTGTACTCAGCATTTTTTTGATAACACATATATATAGAGACTAGTATGTTATGTTTATGTTGGTTGCTTAAACTTTTTTTTATGCACTTCCTTGAGTATCTTGTCTTAATATTATCTTACATGTTTGAGAATTTGAATATGCCCCACTATTTTGAGGCCCATGTGCCTCTATTTGCCTCTTTAACATTTGAATATTTCATTATTTATTGTATGTTGACATTTTAATATGTCATTATTTTTTTTGTGGGCATTTAACTAAGTCATGTCGCTTCAATTGTGTGGCATTGGAACATGCCCCTTGTTTGATGTTTCCTTGGACCATTGTATTTTGATTTGATTTTGAGTGATCTTGTGTGTGTGCTTGATTTCTTATTTATCTTGAATTTTTACTATCTATACATTGCCATGATCTACATCATACATATTAAGACTTGGTGTGATCACATTATTTGTGCTTCAATGATATATATACCTATACATATTTTGTTTATATGTTGCATGGTCCATTCATAGTTTACATGGTTATCTTATCCTTTTGAGGTAAGTTAACTACCATTTTCTACTTTCTCTCACCTCAAAAAGGGGCATATCAGTGGGGCCATGCCATGGAGAGATGACTTTTACATTATTTCACAAATGCAGATTGTAGTGGGGGCATGGTTTGGAAAATGTTTTCCACATTTTTCATAGTTTTAGATTCAGTAAGGGCATGTTTTGGAAACATGTTCTCCACATTTATTCAATATTCAACATACCCAAATTATAATAGGGGTATGTT
This sequence comes from Torreya grandis, assembly GCA_037957365.1. Taxonomy (NCBI): domain Eukaryota; kingdom Viridiplantae; phylum Streptophyta; class Pinopsida; order Cupressales; family Taxaceae; genus Torreya; species Torreya grandis. Next base: position 3,339,734 of record JARHVA010001162.1, read on the forward strand.
TTGGAAATAATGTCCTCCACATTGGAACTTATATCAATTTTTATATTTCTCCATATATAGTGGGGGATGTTTTGGAAGCATGTTCTCCACTTTTAAATTCAAATTTACAAAAATTCATAGCTATATGATTCATATACACATTTGTGGTAGAATTTTATATATTGGTACCATTTTTATACACATTTTTATCATGAAACATATCTAATATGCATATGGTATGCAATGTGTGCCTACTATTACAAAATCAAATCAATGTCAAATTCTAAACACTTTCAAGGACTGTCATCACCCACTAGGTTGGACTTTTTACAAACTATATTGAGCCAATCTACTATAGTAGTTGGTTTGATTTTTGGTATGATTGAGGTGATTAAATCACTCAATATTTCCAAGTTTATAGGTTTGACTTAATTACATCATCCAACCTCACTAATTTTATAGTTTTAGTTAACTTTATTCACTCACACTCACCAGGTTATAAGTATGATTGGGTTGCATGTTTCAACTAATCTCGACTACTGAGTGACAACTTATCTTTTCTCCAAGATTAGGGGCATGTTCCCTCTAATCTCTTTATCTCTTTATATATGTACTTAACAAATTTTATATTTGTCCTAATATTAGTTTTAATGGTTTATAATAATACATCTTTCAAATCAAATTACCAAAAGGCAAGATGGTTGTATTCATACATAGGTGTACAAAATTTACTCTCTTTCAATTTCAATGCTTTCAATTTCATATTATAAGCACTGATTATATACTATAACATTATCTTGGTTTCATGTCAATCACTTGTAATACACTCAAGTTGGACTCAAGTAAAGTTAAGGTGTGTTACACACACCCAGGTATGTATTTTCTCCTTTAAACCAATAATTTCATTACTAGATTAAAGGGGGAAATGCAAACCTTATTTTTAAATTATATTATACCTTGGTCTTGTGCACTTGGTAAATAAATATCATGGATGTACCTTCAACTTCTAGACCTTTCCCACTGTCAAAAATCTCGCATACACTATCTCTTTATGCCTAATTACTTATCTCTTAGTCTAACTAATGTTATTTTAATGAAAAATGTCTTATATCTTTCCTAAAATTTTATAAACATGTGTATCTTCCATCTCTACAAGTTATGAACCTACACCTATTTTTTAACTTCCTAGACACTTTCATCCCTCTCAAATGCATACATCAAATCAACTGTCATATCTAAATAAAAGTGTCTAGTGCCCTAAAGTCATCTAATTTACAAATGAAATGTATCTTATAAGTTATCCTAAGTGATTCAATGAGATATATTCTCCAAATGGATTGGTATAAATACAAGATCAACCTTCATTCATTCCTCACTTGGAAAACCTAGGAACTCAAAAGTAAACTTACCAAATTCATTCTATAAAGCACTCAAGTGAGAAAATATTATGTATTTTTTCCTATTTCCTTATCAATCATAGGGACAAATCATCTACAAGTTTTAAGTACTAAAGGAGTATCCCAAGACCTATATTTTCCAAGTTACAAGATAGGTCATTATTTTACTTTTTTATCACACATTTCATAATTCACACACAAGCTAACATGTAGGGGAGAACTACATAAGTCTGAGGGCCTCTTTGGAGTATTTTCTATGTAGTAAACACTCATTGATAGATGGGTATTTAGGAAATCCTAATATTTCATTCCCACTAGCCCCTTTTTTCCATAGCCACTACGAATATGAAGAATTAGAGATTTGTTATTTGATAGGGAGAAACGGTCCATGACCAAGATCTATATACACTAGAGTGAAGGTGACACAGAACCCAAAATATTACATGTGGTCAAATCTAATTTTAACAAGATTTCATACTAAACACCTACATCTAAGTTAGATAGTAGCATCAATTCAACCATTTTAGGTCAACACAAATGTCGAAGGCTACCAAGGTATAATTTATAAATTCAGATGACTGATCTAGAATCTAGATCTAGTCTAATTTATGCCTATTTAATATTCATTTCTATATTAACATTACAACTAACAATCTTATTTTAATTATCATTAAAATATATAACATAGTTTTACTTTCTATCTTTTAGCATCTCAACATAATAAATTTAGAATATGTTTTATCTAAGTTTCACAAACAATTGCCCTACTTTAAAGATAATCTATCATCCTTGCGCCCTAGGATATCTTTCCCCCTTTAACCCTAGATTCCCCATATCTAAATTTTAGGTTTTAATAAAAACCTAGGATTTTACATGGTTCAATATGTGTATCAATTCACCAATACATTTTACCCAAATTTTTATTAATGGTTAAGATTAATGTAATTAAGATACAACTTAGAAAAATGATTAAGATCAATAGTTTTGGCATTCAAGCATACATCTGAATGTAAAATATTGATATTAATTCTTCTTATTTGACAATAGGTATATATTAAATATAAAAATTATAAAGGAAATTTATGTATTTAACTTTTCTTGTTGACTATTTGACTATGATTTTATTATGGAAATGAAAATCAAGGATAACATGCTTGTGGTTTGTTTGATTTTGGAATTAATTTATTTTTTGCATTGGGTCAATTATATAAGATCATATTAATATTGATGGTTGATACTAACCTTTTATTCAACACTGACCTACATAAAATTAGAGAATGGTGACTATAAGGTCAACTACAACTATCTCTACTTACTTTATTTGTGATCCCAATGCCTGATGATACATGCACCTTCAAAAATTAGTCTCCTCTACCTTGAAACCCTAGGTGTGATTACGAGGGTTAGAAACTATTAAATGTGTGAAATCATAATGGGTTGTGTTGGTTGATTATTTTGTCGATCAACGTACTAATAAACAAATTAGGTCTGATTAGCCAAAGTAGGAAGATTGGTCATCCAAATGTGAAGGTTCACCACATCAAAAGGGGACTAATCTCTCCTCTCATCAAGGAGAGGTTCCCTATAGATATGTTATATATATATATATATATATAAATAGAAAATAATACTCAAGGGTAGGATAAACCATCCATCTCTCTTTCTTCAGAGATGATGCATGAAAATCAAAGGAAAAAACTCAATGGAAATGATAGAAAGCACTCTTCTTCTTTCAGAAGTACTATTCAGCAAACCACAAGAATACTCCTGGTAGTAATTGCAAAATGTAACCAAGGACGTAGTAACCAGAAAATTGAGATGTAGCACAAAGTCTCCACCTGAATTTCCCAAGAGTGAGATACGAAGGACAATGAGGGCATAAAGTCATCCCAAGGTCCTTTACATAGAAACAAAAAGAAAACACACTAAAGGTAATTATGGGGGCACAAAGTCTTTCCATAGTTGACTTTAAGACACCTTCTTGACTACTTTCACTAATTCTGCTTGTTGAATTAAAGGAATAGAAAATATATTAAGGAAAAAGACATAAGAACAGTTTCCCCAACAATAAATATATCACAGCACAAAGTCTGAAAAGTCACTTGCTTTCTTATTCCAATAACAAAATATGATCAACAATCTGAGCTCAAAGTCTCAGTAATGCCTTTCAATTTGGGCAGAGTTTTGTTTCTGATTGTTAGAGAGTGAGAGCTTTACAATAACAAGAGAGTCCCTTATATAGCCTCTTCAAGAAGGACTTAGGAATAGTAACACATCATGTTGCATTGAAATTTGTTAAGAAGACATGCTGGAATTTAGGGGTATTTACCCATTTGCTTTTCTCAATGTAGAGAAATGAGTCACGCTATTGAAAGTTTGCATCTTTCAATGTCCACCTGGCGGTCTACTTCTAAAAACATATTTGATGCACAAATGTCTCTAATCCTTCCTCATCATTCCTCCTTTTTTGTTTAATTGAATCGGGTCCTTGATTTAATTTAATGCTTTGTTCCTTAGTCACTTCCTACTGATCTTGGCCTTAAAGCCTTTGAATGCATTCAGGTCCGTAGATTTAAACCTACAAAGATCAATGGCTATTTCATTGTCACCACTTTGACATCCATGGGCATGTCACTTTCCTCAACAATTCCTTTAGCTTTGTCATTTGAGCTTTCTCGGAGGGAACCTACCCTTTAGGCCTTGAGAAATGATCCACTTTGGGTCAGGAAGAGCCCCCCACAAGTGTATCTACCCTTCAAGCAGTCTTCAGATGGCCTTCGGGCTTCTTTATTTTAGTGGGTTGCTAAGTTCTTTGGCTCTTCTTTAAAGCTTTTCAAAATCAATAGCTATTTTATGAACCTTGAAATTGACGTTTGCACACCTGTCACTACATTTGAATTTCCAATGGCTAGTTTGCCATTCTTGACTTTGATGTCTTTGGGTGCATCACCCCTTAGACTTTCTTTGGCTTTCTATTGATTAAACCTTTTTTTCTACTTGCTTCCTTCATATTTCTTGTTTTGCATCCTCCTGAAGGGAAGGTGACCTTTCAACTTTGGGGAAGTGTCCTTTAATTTGGTAGTCGAGAGTCCCCTGCAAGGGCACCTGCTCTTCAGGGTCCTTCAGCGGCCTTTTGTCTTTGAAGTCCTTTGGAACTTTCTCATGGACTTTTTATATGTACATTTTCTTGTGGACAAAAATTCCACAAGAATTGCTTCAGTCACTTTTTCTTTGGCCTTCAGAAATTCTTTTGAGCTTTTCTCCCATAGCTTCTCCAAATTTCTTCAAACTTTTTATCCGAAGGAATTCCTTCAAACAAAAGTCTAAAAGAATTGTTTCTTGCCTTAGTCTTTTTCCTAAAGTAAATCCCTTTGTCTTTCAGTCTTTTCAATTGGTCCATGTGCCTCCTTCCTGCCCTCCATAAGGGTATCTACCCTTGAAAATTTGTCTTAGTCAATTTTATGTGAATTTCAAATTGTGACACATGGTAGCATCTGCTAAGTTCTATCAGGTTTTTGCTCACTGCCCTATGCAAGGATTCTAGACCTTGGTTCACCACCCTCCACAAGGGTATCTGATCCTTTGGCTTTGGAGCAACCCTTTAAACCTACCGATTGAACCAACTTTCATTCAATGGTTCAATCATTCATTCCCTTTGACTACTTGAACCAAGATTCTTTGAAACAAGCCTTTTTGAACTCATTGAACCTTAAACCTTGAACCCATTAAACCTTTGGACCAAAGTGGTTCAATGGTTCATCGATTCAATAGTTCAAGCCTCATTGATTTGGCTAAGTCCTTTTGATCCTCGTTGAACCAAATGCATTGAACCTATTGAACCTTAAACCCATTGAAACTTTGAACCAAAGTGGTTCAATGGTTTAAGCCTTAGAAACTTGTTCTTTTGATTGAACCTACTTGTAGAAGCCTTTAAACCTATTGAACCATTAGTCCATTGAACATGTTAAACTCTTGCTACTGATGTTGAACCTTTGAACCTATTGAGCCTTGAACCTTGAAGCAGTTGAACCTTGAAGTAGTTGAACTCTTTTGGTTGAGCTTTGTCATTGAACCAACTTTGAAATATCCCAATTGTTGAGAGCTTACTTCTTTCCTACAGAGTCCGTAGAAATCAACCTGTGAAGTCTGTTAAACTTGGCCTATAGAGTCCATAGATTTTCTAAGAAGCTTGAAAAATGAGGAATTTGAATGTTTAGAACAAATTTTGAGAAGGATAGAGTTTATTTTGGTTTGAGGACCAAAATAGTTCAAATGTTGTCTCAAAAATGAGTGATATTTTTGGGGAACAATAGCTGGTTCCAGTTGGGAAACTTCTATCAATTGTAAAAAGAATTAAAGGGAGTAGAATCCAGAATCTCCAGTGTCTTCATGTGTACCACTGGGCTATGGAGTCATGTTACCCAAAAATGGAAGGCATCGAAAATGGAAATAAACAAAACAAAATAGAATTTAAAACTATATAAATATACATATATATAGATGCAATGATTTGATACTTCAAGAGTTGAAGTGTTTCAAATGTTGCCCATTATGAGGCAAAGAAAAGAGTGTGCCATTTTGATATTTCATCAAAAAGTTGTTTTCACCATGGTTTTGATGAATTATAAATGGGCCTCTCCAAAGGGAGTCAAACTTTCCATGCATCCCTTTTGGTTCTCTCCTTTTGTCCCACAGTATGACTTGATCCCTAATCTAGAAATCATGATTTTTGGACTTCTGGTCAAAGAGTTTTTTTTACCAAACTTTGATGAGTTGCAATTCGGTCTACCACCATGGTTCTTTTTTCATCCAGCTCAATCAAGCACATGATTCTCTTATCAAGAGAGCATTCATATGTCTGATCTTCAATTGCCTTTGCCAATTTCAAGGCTGGCAATTCTAAGGTGATTAGTATTTTAGCATTGATACCATAAAGAAGTTGAAAAGGAGACATACCAATTGCCCTCTTTGGTGTGATTCTATCTACCCATAGAGCATCCACCAATGCTTTATGCCGTGTCCTTTGATTGTCGTCTGTTAGCTTCTTAATGATAGTTACCAGGTTCTTATTGCTTGATTCAACTTGTCCATTCCCTTGTGGAAAATAATCAAAAGAATGGGAGAGTGTAATTCCATAATGGAAACATAATTGTGTAATCTCTTGGGAAGTGAAATAATCTACATTATCAGTAACAATTTTGGTTGGAACTCTAAACCTAGAAATGATATTCTCCTTGAGGAAATTGCATACAACTTCTGAAGTAGCATGCTTAGTTGGGATTGTTTCTACCCACTTGGTGAAATAGTCAGTTGTTGTAATGACATAATCATGTCTAGCACTTGAAGATGGGTTTATAGTCCCAATAAAATCAATCCCCCATTGCTGGAAAGGTTCTTCTATGATCACTGGCTTGAGAGACAGGGCAGCTAACTTGGGTCTTCCAATAAATTATTGGCAGAGTTCACATTTTCTCACCCACTTATATGCATCTTGGAAAAGAGTTGGCCAGTAATACCTGGCTCACAAAATCTTGTGAGCAGTCACAGGATAAGAAAAATGTCCTCCACAGGCTAGATTGTGGAAAGATTTCAAAATTTGGCTTTGTTGCTCTTTGTTTACACAGTGAAGGAATACTCCATCTATGCTTCTCTTGTACAAGCCATTGTCCCAAAGGACACAATTGGTAGCTTTCAACTTGACAGTCCTCCTTTCTTTCTAAGATGAATGAGCAGGACATTCACCATAAGTAAGAAAATGAGCAATACCTAAATACCACTCATTAGTAGTGGAGACAAAAAGGACTATTGGTGTATCTTCCACTTTAGCTTCTTCATGATGTGTATCTTCTGGCTTGTTGTCAGTAATTAATTGGCATAGGCCTTTTCCCCTAACCAACTTTGTTGGCTTGATGTCTAGATCAAACTATTGGATATTTGCAATCCAATTTCCTCTTTTTGTGCCAAACTCCTGCTAAGTTAATATGGACTTGACTGTAGTGTTAGGAACTAAGGCAGTAGTGTGTGAATTCAGAATATAGAAGCGGAAATGTTTGACTACTTTCACCACTACTTAAGCATGCTTCTCTACGTTTGAATACTTCATCTCATGGGTTTTGAGAGGGCAACTCATGAAAGAAATAGGAGATTCCATACCTTCCTTATCCTATTAAACAAGAATTATTGAAAGCATGTGTTTAGAAGCATAGTTGTATATGATGAAATCTTTGTTGTAATCTAGACAAACCAAGGTAGGGGTGTGGACAATGGCAGTCTTGATATCTTAAAACGCTGACTTGCCTTCTTTAGTCCAGCTAAAGGTGGTCTTCCCTTTCATCATGTTCACAATGTGTCTAGTCTTCTCAACAAATTTAGGGATGAACCTCTATAATAAATTCACCTTTTTGAAGAAAGAGTGAACAAAATTTTTACTTGTAGGAAAATTAAGCTCTTGAATAGACTTGACTCTGTCTAAGTCAATCTTTATGCCTTCTTTAGACATAATGTGTCTGAGGAGTTTCCCCTCTATTACTCCAAAAATAGACTTTTTGGGGTTCAAGGAAATACCATTCTGGCGGTATCACTCCAACACTTGTTGCAAGTGGTATACATGATTAGAATGGCACTTTGAAAAGATGGTTAAGTCATCAAGGTATACCACTATGAATTTACCTATCTCATCTTTGAAAGCCAGGTCCATTACTCTCTGAAAGGTGGAATCAGCATTTATCAAACCAAAAGGCATTTTTCTATATGCAAATGTACCCCAAGGTGTGGTGAATGTAGTCTTGTGTTGGTCTGCTTCACCAACCTCAACTTAATTATATCCTAAGAAACCATCTAGCATTGATAACATCTCTGAACCTATCACTGTTTGGAGAACTTGATCCATGATTGGCAAAGGGTAATTATCTTTCAAATATGACTGATTGAGATTCCTAAAATCTACACAAATGTGAATTTCACCACTCTTCTTCCTTACAGACACTATGTTTGCAATCCATGTGGAATGATGGACTAGGAAGATGATTCTAGCATTTAACATTTTTTGTATCTCAGACAAAATAGTACCTGATATTTTTAGATTATACTATTGGATTTTTGCTTATAGGGCATTGAGTCAACCTTGAGAGGAATGTCATGGTGAATTTCATCAAGTCTGAGAGACTTCAAGTCTTCATAAGAATATGCTAAGACATCCATGTATTGATGGAGTAAAGTGGTGAACTTGAATCTTTCTTCAGGGGTGTAGCACTTATCAATGTTAACCATCTTAGGATTTTCTTTAGTAGTCAGATTTACTTGATTGAATCCCTAAGAGAAACTTGAATCTGTTTGTTGTTATTTGATGAATCTATCATTCTTGTCAAATAGTTTCTCAAGAGAAACCAGGCCTTTGGGAATTTTATTTTCTTTCAGCTATAAGAATTCTTTATTTATATTTGAACTAGATTCAGAGGCTGATTCATACTTTTGAGATTCACTTCCTTCAAAACATAGTTTTTCAAAATTATTTTTTCGTTCCAAGAAGGCAATGATTTGATGATCATCATTGAACACTTGCTAATGATCAGCATTGTCAAGAACACTTGGTCTACAGACTAGCTCAATAGTATACCTATCTTCTTTGAAATCTGAGTGAGGAACTAAAAGAGTTCCTAAAACAGCAAGTGCATTAGCTCTATCATTAGACTCTCTAGGTGTGGTAGAAATGTTGAAAGAATCAAAGATTTCAATTTGGTCCCAAACTAGGTTATGATAGTGGTGTAATATTTCATTCTTGGTTTGGTATAGATTTCTCACCTGACAAACCACTAATTCAGCATCCCCTTTGGCATGAAGAAACTTGATGCCTTTGTTTTGAGCAGCCTTCAATCTAAGCAATAGAGATTCATATTCAGTTGTATTGTTAGTGTTTATAAATTATAATTTTTAAGATGAAGGAAAAATATCTCCTTGAGGAGATATCAACACAATCCCAGTTCTCGAACCAGTAGAGGAATAGCTGCCATCAAATTCCAGAGTCCATACCCCATCAGATACTAATTTTTCTTTAGACTTTCCTTCATTAGAGAGGGAGGATCTTTCTTCATTTGTATTATAACCTACTAGTTCTTTTATTGTTCTAGTTGAACTGATTTTTGGGTTGACACTTTCAATAATTTTATCAGGTGTTTCATGCACTTCATCTATAGAGAGAAAGTAGTTACCCATACTTAAGGATTCAAAAAGAATTAGAGCTTTAGGGGCTGATGTTTGGGTGACCACATATTTTTACTCCTTTTCAGGGAGCAACCTCTTCATTACACCTTTGACAGGGATTCTTGCCTCAGACAGGTCCATGCTTAGTTCTCCTCCCACATCCTTGCAAAAATTTTGTTTAAGCAAAATTCCATAAGATGCTGGGACGTCAACCACCAAGACAGTCATCTTGATTCTCTTGTCTGGAAACATTGCAAATGCAAATTGAACATCTTTGATTTGCCCTAGCAATGGTACTTGCTTATTTTCCATGGAGAAACATCTCCTAAATGTCTTGGTTAGTGTGAGGCTAAGAGATTCAGCTACTTTAGCAGGCATGACATTGTCAGATGCGCTTGAGTCTATAATATAATTACTTAGCTTGTGACCATTTATTAATAAGGAAACATCAAAAGGTTCTATTTTCTCAAGGGCAGTTGGAGGTGCAATGACAAGATTATTTAGAATGGGCATGTTCTTTGGTGAATCAGGAGTTACCTTTTTAGCTTTTTGTCCTACAGGGATGGTTTGGTTCTTGACATATTGGACCAACTTATTCAATTGATTAGGATTGGACTACAAATATTCAAATTTAGACATTTGTATTTTTGTCTTTTTGACATGATCGATTATGTCAAATGGCTAAATTGAGCTAGGTATAGAGGAAGTATTTCAACCTTTTGAGTTTTAGGAGGGATGGGAGGAGGGCTAGTTTATGAAATTGAAGTAAAAGGTAAAGGTGAAATTGATGTACTTCTCTTTTGGGTGATCACCAGATCCTTTGACTAGAAAGGCAGAGTGGTTCCATGCTTAGCAATTGTAATTGCTAGTTGAGGTTGATCCTTTGTCTTCTCTTTATCAACTTACTAGGTTGTTTGGTTCTTGGACCTAGTAAACACTACATATGATCCATCAAAAGCTTCTCCTTTACTTTTGGGTTCATCCTGGTAGTTTAGGAAACCAATGTGGGAGTCACCAGCTAATTCTTCTTGATTTTCTATAAGGAGATCAGTGTTATTTTTTTGATTCAATTCAGGCTGGAAAGAGAACTCTAATTCTGCTTCAAGATATCTCATTGTTGAATTGGTTGGAGGAGCTTCTAGGGTAAGTTTTCCTTGTGGGGGAGGAAGATGATTTTATTGCCCTTGATTCTTGGCAACATTGCCCTAATATGATTGATTTGGGAATGCCCTTCTTGGCATATCTCTATATGAAGGAGGAGAAGACATTCCTTGTGCCATTTGCTTTTAGAGAGCAATTAACTCATTTGCCAACTTTTGCACCATTAGATCTATGGTGTTTGTAGATGAATATTCAGAAGATGATGAAGGTTTATGTTTATTTGGATCTCTTCTTATATTCCCTGCTAAGATGAGATCTTCTACCTCAGTGGCCAAATGTTGAGCTATAGCAAGATCTATTTGACCAGCATGTCTCAAAAGAAAACTTACTTTAGGTAACTGAGAATTAATGAAGAAGCATTTGAGATTCTCAGCTATAGGTTGAGCAATTACAAGAATTTTGTTCCTCAATTTGTCAAATTTGGCTATGAAGTCCCTCATTGGTTCATGACGTCTTTCTTCATCTATGTAAGTTGGGCCAGAAGTGCATGTGCATCTTTTGCAAGTTTGAATCTAGTTTCAAACTTAGCTTTGAGGGTATTCCAATTAGTTACTAACCGAGCCTGTAGATGATAAAACCAATCTATGGTAGTACCTTGTAATGTTTCTATAAATAGCCTGACTGCTACATCTTTAAATTCTACTCCAATTACACCACAGGCTATGCTAAAGGCTGCAATGTGTTCATCAGGATGAACTTTCCCATCACCATAGAATTTGGGGAAATTCTTCCTTGAACTGTATGGGAGCTCATGTAGAGGTGGAGTAAGATTGAGAGGACCAAACAAATTACCCCAGGGGCCTTGGACTACCATTATAGGATTATGTAAAAGAGGAATAAAAAATCTCAGAGGGGTAATTATTGGCAAAGCTTTATCAATAATAGAAGTGGATACTTCTTTTGGCAATGGAGATCTGACTTTAGTAGGAGGAAAGCTCTTAGTTCATTGGAGGCAAGATGGCGAAGGGAATAGGTCAAAATTAATTTGTTGTACCAACTTGAATACAGAGTCAACAATACCTTTAGCCCTTTAGCTTCGTGTATACCTTGAATCTGCCACATTGTGAAACAAAAATGGAAAAGAATTGACCTTGCTTTAGTTTAAAGCTTAAGGCTTTAAACCATGTGTTATTTCCTAGTTAGTGTGGAGGTGAATGGTAAGGCTATAAATGGATAATGGGTAAGACATGAAATTATCTAAAACTTGAGGTTTCAAAATGCACATAACTATATCCCTAGCAGAGTCACCAAAAACTGTTAGTTGATTATTTTGTCGATCAGCATACTGATAAATAAAATAGGTCTGATCAGCCAAAGTAAGAAGATTGGTCATCCAAATGTGTAGGTTCACCACATCAAAAGGGGATTAATCTCTCCTCTCATCAAGGGGAGGTTCCCTATAGATATGATATATATAAACAAAAAATAATACTCAAGTGTAGGATAAACCATCCATCTCTCTTTCTTTAGAGATGATGTGTGTAAATCAAAGGAAAAAACTCAAGGGAAATGATAGAAAGAACTCCTCTTCTTTCAGAAGTACTATTCATCAAACCACAAGAATACTCCTGGTAGTAATTACAAAATGTAACCAAGGACGTAGTAACCAGCAAATTGAGATGTAGCACAAAGTCTCCACCTGAATTGCCCAAGAGTGAGATACAAAGGACAATGAGGGCACAAAGTTATCCCAAGGTCCTTTACATAGAAATAAAAAGAAAACACACTAAAGGCAATTATGGGGGCACAAAGTCTCTCCACAGTTGACTTCAAGACACCTTCCTGACTACTTTCACTAATTTTGCTTGTTCAATTAAAGGAACAAAAAATATATTAAGGAAAAAGACATAAGAACAGTTTCCCCAAAAACAAAGATATCATAGCACAAAATCTAAAAAGTCACTTGCTTTCTTATTCCAATAACAAAATATGATCAACAATCTGAGCTCAAAGTCTCAGTAATGCCTTTCAATTTGGGCAGAGTTTTGTTTTTGATTGTCAGAGAGTGAGAGCTTTATAATAATAAGAGAGTCCCTTATATAGCCTCTTCAAAGACTTGGGAATAGTAACACATCATGTTGCATTGAAATTTGTTAAGAAGACATGCTATAATTTAGGGGCATTTACCCATTTGCTTTTCTCAATGTACAGAAATGAGTCATGCTATTAAAAGTTTGCATCTTTCAATGTCCACCTGGCGGTCTACTTCTAGAAACATATTTGATGCACAAATGTTTTTTATCCTTCCTCATCATTCCTCCTTTTTTGGTTAATTGAATTGGGTCCTTGATTCAATTTTATTCCTTAGTCGCTTCCTATTGATCTTGGCATTAAAGCCTTTGAATGCATTCAGGTCCATAGATTTAAACCTACAAAGATCAATGGATATTTCATTGTCACAACTTTGACATCTGTGGGCACATCACTTTCCTCAACAATTCCTTCGACTTTGTCATTTGAGCTTTCTTGGATGGAACCCACCCTTCGAGCCTTGAGAAATGATCTGCTTTGTGTTAGGAAGAGCCCCCCACAAGGGTATCTACCCTTTGGGCAGTCTTCAGATGGCCTTCAGGCTTCTTTCTTCTAATGGGTCACTAAGTTCTTTGGCTCTTCTTTAAGGCTTTTCAAAATCAATGGCTATTTTATGAACCTTGAAATTGGTGTTCGCACACTCATCACTACTTTTGAATTTCCAACGGCTAGTTCGCCATTCTTGACTTTGACGTCTTCAGGTGCGTCACCCCTTGGAATTTCTTTGGCTTTCTCTTGATTCAGCCTTTTTTGCTACTTGCTTCCTTTGGATTTCTTGTTTTTCATCCTCTCGAAGGGAAGGTGACCTTTTAGCTTTGGGGAAGTGTCCTTTAATTTGGTAGCTGAGAGTCCCCCGCAAGGGCACCTACCCTTTAGGGTCCTTCAATGGCCTTTTGTCTTTAGAGTCCTTCAAAAATTTCCCACAGACTTTTTCCATGAACATTTTCCCGTGGACAAAAAGTCTGCAAGAATTGCTTTGGTCTCTTTGTCTTTAGCCTTCAGAAATTCTTTCAGACTTTTCTCTCGCAACTTCTCTGAATTTATTTAGACTTTTTTTATCTGAAGGAATTCCTTCAAAAAAAAATTTGAAAGAATTGTTTCTTACCTTAGTATTTTTCCCAAAGGAAATCCCTTTGTCTTTCAATCTTTTCAATTGGTCCATGTGCCTCCTTCCTACACTCCATAAGGGTATCTACCCTTCAAAATTTGCCTTAGTCGATTTTATGTGAATTTCAAATTGTGACATGTGGTAGCATCTACTGAGTTCTACTAGGTTTTTTCTCACTACCCTCCATAAGGGTTCTAGGCCTTGGTTCACCACCCTCCACAAGGGTATCTGATCCTTTAGCTTTGGGGAAACCCCTTGAACCTACCGATTGAACCAACTTTGGTTCAACAGTTTAATGGTTCATTCCCTTTGACCACTTAAACCAAGATTCTTTGAAACAAGCCTTGTTGAACTCATTGAACCTTGAACCTTGAACCCATTAAACCTTTGAACCAAAGTAGTTCAATGGTTCATCGGTTCAATAGTTCAAGCCTTGTTGATTTGGCTAATTCCTTTTGATCCTCGTTGAACCAAACATGTTAAACCTATTAAACCTTGAACCCATTGAACCTTTGAACCAAAGTGGTTCAATGGTTCAATAGTTCAATGGTTCAAGCCTTGAAAACTTGTTCTTTTGATTAAACCTACTTGTAGAAGCGTTTGAACCTATTGAACCATTAGTCCATTGAACCTGTTGAACTCTTGCTGCTGATGTTGAACCTTTGAACCTATTGAGCCTTGAACCTTGAAGCAGTTGAACCTTGAAGTGGTTAAACTCTTTTGGTTGAGCCTTGTCATTGAACCAACTTTGAAATCACCCAATTGTTGAGAGCTTGCTTCTTTCTTATAGAGTTCATAGAAATCAACCTGTGAAGTCTGTTGAACTTGGCCTGCAGAGTCGGTAGATTTTCTAAGAAGCTTGGAAAATGAGGAATTTGAATGTTTAGAACAAATTTTGAGAAAGAGAGAGATTATTTTGGTCTGAAGACCAAAATAGTTCAAATTTTGTCCCAAAAATGAGTGATATTTTTGGGGAAAAATAGGTTGACTAACCCTAATCACCCCATCTAATGATACGTATCTAATACTCTAAGGAGGGAATTCAAACCACACATAGTTCTCCCACCTATTGTGATTTTTTAATTATGTTCCTTTGTTATATGTATATAGATAATGATGTGGATTTTATACTTGATAATTATTACTTTGAATTAGACTTAGAGTGATTTAGACTTAAATTATGACTTCTCATAATGGTAGATTCACAATTTGGGAAGAATATGGTAGATTTACTCAATGTGTGATAGTGTATAGATTTGAATCTGATAAGTTCCAAGCCCATTTTAAATAAGAACTTCATTTGTTTATCTAAGGATATAATTGAATAATTTATCATGCCATCAACATGCTAAGTTGATGGTTCAATCCTCATAATGGGTTTTATTTTAAAAATAGACATTGTTGGGAGTAGGTCAGTATTAACTAGATTATGTCAATATCGATTGGAGATATTAACCAAATATACTAACTAAGACTTTTATAAGATGTATTTGTATGATATTTAAAAGGTTTGAAACAAACAATGAAGCTCATGTAGGTGTATAATATTATAATGGAAGGGTTGACTCATAAGATAGCATGTAAGTGTGATAGAATAATGGATTAAGACCTTATTTGAGTGTTCATGTAAAGTGTGGTAAATGTGTTTCAATATTATCATTATCAGGTACCAAAAACCATATTTTATTATTTAAAATCTCAATTATTTCTAAGGAATAAGATATAAATAAGATATCAAACTACATCCTATATATACAAAAATATAGTAACATAACCTTATGGGGATATACATCTAGTATAAATTAATCCACAATATCAAGGGTATAAGGTTCCAAATTCTATGCCTAAGATATGGGATATGTGGTTTAACTAGGTCCCAATATAAAATCAATGATGTAAAATAATGGTTGTAATGAATTATCAAAGATATAATAAGGAAACTTCATGTAAGTAATTGATGAACAAGGTTAACCTAGATCCAATGTAGAAAATTAAAAAAAACTAAAGAAATTATAAATTCCCAAGGATTGATTTTAATGGTATTATAGAGAAATACATCCTAGATTAGGTCATAAAGTATGATTTTAATAGCAAGCCTAAGTACCCTCTAATTTACCAGCTTATTTGGATTAAATATCACCTAAGGACAATAACATACATACTATTATTTCTTGTACAACACACCTTAACTTCATATTGATAAATGATGGTACCCTTTCTTTTATATTTTGGAATCTAGTCTTACTTTTAGTTTTGTTTATGTGGTGATCATTTGTTCAATTTTTGTTGTGGCATGCAGATGTTGCTAGGTGAAAAATTAGGTCCCAAACACTTTTACATGGTGTTAACCAATTTAAAATGATAAATTTTCATATATAACATAGCCAAAAATATCATTTTGAGACCCAAAATTTAAGTCGGACCTTGATGTTTGACTAAATCAGTTGACTAACCCATTCTTGGAATTAGTTTCGTTATTGATGTTCTAATTAGAACTAAATTGGTCGACTGACCTATTCCTAGAACTAGTTCAACCAATAATGTTTAAATTGGGATCAAATCATCTAACTATCCCATTCCTATAATAAGGTCAATTTTTGATGCTCCAATTATAAATATGAGCTAACTAACTCATAAATGGAACTTGGTCAATCATCGACATTCCACTTAGAAGTGAATCCATCACCTTATTCCTAACATTAACTTAGTTCTTGATAGGCCTAAATAATCCAACATGATCATTATAATCCCCTCATCAAACATTGGCATTCCTCATGGAATCAAATCAATTGACATCATTGCTTCTTGAATAGGGTTAGTTCTTGATAGATCCTAAAATAAGGACACGCATACAGTGGAATGTGAGTAGTTTTTTGGCCATATTTTTTGATTCATGACTCCATTTTTAATGTATTTTATTGATTTTTAATGGTATTTTAATGATTTTTATAATAAAGTATATTTTTCATGGAGTTAATTTAGGTTATGAAACTCATAAATGATTTAAGTTTGTGACATTGTTACTTTAGTGGTGTATTACACATTTAATATGGTTGGTCTCCACTACCTTTATTAATAAAATAATGTGCTTAATCTATTTTTTGTCATGATTATTCTTGTATGTCACTTTTTTTGAGGTAGGACTTGTCACTAACATTTAATGGAGCTATGAATCATGCATTGGAAGTAGACAAAAAAGGCAAAAATGTTGCATAAAGGTGTGCAATCTTGTGTTAAACATGGGTACTTGGAATTTTTTATTATTTTAAAAAGGTTCCTTGCCATATGAATTTAATATGTGCCTATAATTAATGAATTTTTCATTAATTTCCTTTATAATATGTAACCCTTCATTTAAATCTTACCCTTGGTTGGTGTATCTCATTTAATGTTTATAACCACCTAGTGGGTAGATGGCTTATCTTCATCGTTAGATTAAAAGCCTATATAAGGCCAAAAATCAAGTTTTAGATGATAAAATTTGATTTTATATGATATACTAGTCTTTTACACTTGAAAAATACTAGTCATGGCTCAACACTTGAGTTCATGACCTTCCCACTTTTGAAAGGCTCATGTTTGCCAACTCAATATGCCTAATTGTTTATCTTATTGTCTTACCCTAACATTATGATGACACAAATCACTTATAACCCATAGTATACATAAAACCTAATTTCCATTCTACATGATTAGTTACATATCTTTATTATATATTTACCTTGTATGACACTAATCTCTAAATTAAGACACTAGTATTAACACTAGTGTCCCAAATCTGATATTAGTGTCCCTACCTTCTAAATGGTCAAATTAAAAATATATAAACATTCATGGGTCAAACTATTTATCTTATTTAACCCTCATGGTAGATCATTTTTAAATGTGTGGTATAAATACAAATCAAAGGTCATTCATTTTCTATCTAGCAATATCAAGTAAGTACCTCACATGCTCACACTACATTACTAAAAATCATTTTCACAAGTTAGATATACTACCCTATTCTTCCTTATTTATAAAAAATTCATAGGATTAGTCTTCTTACATGTCTAAAAAATTCAAAGATCATCCCATGATTAGTATTTGTTAAGTTAAAAGCTAGATCACTACATGCACTCGCATATGTAGACACCCCATTCTATCCACAACTAGGTTTCAACCAGACTTCAAATTGATTCCTACCAAATATTGTAAATTAAGCCTAGTAATCATTAAACATCCCATTTTTTTATAAAATTAATTCATTAATTATTATAATCATGTTGAGGCATCCCTACTTTGGGTATTCTACTATACATAATAATAAGCTCCCACAAATTCGTCTTTAGTCACCTTATGACATAACAACTAGCAAATTGGCCTATGGACCCATTAAGTGGGGCACATGAAAAATTCTTAAAAGATATAAAATGTTGATCAAAATGAATCATCTAATTAAACTAGATTAAATAATTAGATAAATTATCCATTTATAATTAATAAATATCTAAAAATAGAAATTCCAAAATTCAAAATGTCAAGCCTTTTCATCATTGCCTTTATGAGTTATCAAGATCTTCTAAAATATCTCAAATATATAATTTGAGAACCATGCCTAGTAATTAGAAATCATAATTACATGAGACATTTTAACTCAATAGAAGTTAGTCTCAACTCACCTAGGGTTAGTTTGAACTCATTCTATGTTGAAACTCAACCTTAACTCACCTTGGGTAAGAGTTAAATTTTGAGGATATAAATACAAGGCCATA
Organism: Torreya grandis; assembly: GCA_037957365.1. NCBI lineage: Eukaryota > Viridiplantae > Streptophyta > Pinopsida > Cupressales > Taxaceae > Torreya > Torreya grandis. The sequence continues at coordinate 3,358,363 of JARHVA010001162.1, forward strand.
CCTATTGATATCTAATATATTTTGGTGTAAAATTATAATGATCATTTAGATGCAAATAAACCTTTCAAGTATTGTTACCATTCCAAATTCTTGAGCTAATCAGCCAACCCAAGGTGCCAAGGAGAGGAGCAAATAGAGCTTCATTGATAAATGCTTCTTGATGCAAAAAATTGAGTAATCCACTACAAAAATCCATTTGGAGATACAAGGAAGGTAAAATAATGATTTATTTTATGTTCTAGTTGTGTTTCACTTATATGCTTGTTACTTATGCTTTCCATAGTGTCTAGGCTAGAGGTATTAGCGTTTAGTGTGTTATTTTTATTTGGTTTTATTAGACTAACACAATACTAACCTCCCCTCTATTGGATTCCTTATTCATATGATGGCATACCTGATGGGACCCTCACCCCACAAATTTATTCTCAAGGAATTTTAGGACATCCTCCTAATAATTTTCATGTCAAAATCCAAACTTGCTAAACAAAAAGGTGGATATTAAAGGCTCATGAACATTCTACAAGAAGTCACATTTTTTGTTCTGTGTAATTGCATTTTTTATTTTTGAAATCATGATATTACATATTATCATGACTTTATAGTTGAAATATTACCTTAACTATCATAATATTATTGTAACTATCATGATATTGCTTTTAACTATAACAATTTTCCACTAACCATTTTATGATATAATATAAGTTACGATTTTGCCTTAAGAGTGGTATTATTGTCTTAATTTTTGCAATATTGCTTTAAGAGTTGCGATTTTGTGCTAACACTCTATTTTTTAGGTAGTTTTAGTTTTTTATAACTACTTGCAATTTTATAGGAAAAGTTATGGTATTGCTCTATGTTTCTGTAATTTTGTACTGTGTGCAAAATATTTGAAACCTAAGAGATAAAACTCAAAATTAGTTTGCCCACTTACATTTTGATTCTAAGCACAAATACCCCATACCATATTTTTTAGGACCCAAAGGCCAATAAAATATGATTTTAAACACTCTAGATTTCAAAACTCACATTTAAAATTAGTGTTTTAAAATTTTTTACTTGGGTTATTTTCATTTTGTCTAAAGTTTTCACATAATGCTAAGGGGATGAACTTTATGAAATATTTCATTTGGTGATATAAAAATTAACTTACACTTTAGCTAAATACTCATAATATTTTCTATTTTTATTATTTTTGTTGAGTGTTTTATTTTACACCCTGAGTGTTGCATGTATGCTCTCCCCCCATCCCCTTTAGAGAACTTGGGTGATCAAAAATGCTCACTCATTACATTTGTTGCTTTAGTCTAAAAGTGTGGAAGGAAATTATCTAACACCCTCCCCAAAATTTGAGAGAATTGGGTGACCCCAAAGTCACACTCAATTTCTATGTTATTTATCTTGACTTGTGATTGAGAGTGTATCACCTCCTCATGGCTTATCTAGGGAAGTGTTGAACCAGGACTTCATCTCCTAACATCACTTCAACCCCACTCTATGGTATGGGTATACAAATTAAATTTGACTTATTGGAATACTCTTTTGGGTGGTTAATCAAGGTCCATTAATAAGAGATTACCTTAGAGTGTATGTTTAACTTAGACATTGCACTACATTAATCAATTAGTGGATATAGTGGTAGTGAAAAGGATAATAATTTTTCATAATAAGATAATTAATGTGGATCCAAATGATGTGTTGTGACCTATTTTTAACCACACATATGGGACCATTTATAATGTGAGAAAATTGATAGTTTAGACAACCCCACTTACCATAGACATAATTCAGGGTGAGTAGCCCAAAGTTCCATGTCATCGTATAAACTCTTGAGAGAAGAGGGGGCCTAAAAACCCTACTATTCAATCAAATTTTATTTTTTATTCATAACTTAATTTATTCTTAAGAGAAATTATATAGACGATATTTGACATTATGAAGCTACCTTGTCAATTTTTAGGATTTAAGACATTAAACTTCGGAGTTTTTGTCATTTTTCCTTTTTAATTACATAGTCTTAAGTCAAAACTATTTTTTTTCATACTACATCTAAAATAAATCACGTTTTCACATCACTCTACTACTCAATCACATTTTATTTTTTATTGATAACTTAATTTATTCTTAAGAGAAATTATATAGATGATATTTGACATTATGAAGCTACCTTGTCAATTTTTAGGATTTAAGACATTACACTTAGGAGTTTTTGTCATTTTTCCTTTTTATTTACATATTCTTAAGTCAAAACTATTTGTTTTTCATACTACATCTAAAATAAATCATGTTTTCACATCACTCTCTTGTTTGAAGAGGTGTTATTCCATTCATTTGACATCACGTATTTTCTTTAGTCTTTTATCAAATTTTTGTGTGTATGTCACTTGTTTGAAAGGGGCATTTTTACACTGCCCATTTCAATCCAAGTCTTGTGCCTTAAATTTTTTGAAAAATAAACCATTTTTCATACCTTTAGATCATGATAGAGTCATGATGCTTCTTGACTTATTTCAAATATTGTTTTCCTTTTGGGTCTATACCTAGTATCATTATGTCAGCTACTTTGGTATAGCTTATTGTCTATGTAAACCAAGCCTTCTAAATAAAGTTTAAATTTGGTCTTGACAAGCTTAGATTTAAACATTGATTAGTTTATTCCTATGCCTTGCATAATTTTTAGCTTCTATATTTACCTCTCACTTCTGGGTTATGCAACTTAGACTAATTCCTTGCTCGATTTAAATACTATTTTGTGATGCAATTTTGGAAGTGGTATATCTTCCATGTGCCCAAAGTCCAATGTATTTTTCTAAAGGTCAAGTTTGTGTGTAAATCTTAATGCCTAGTTTAAGTCAAAGTGTTTCAAATTGTTTAGATTAAATCTCTTGCCTTTTATACCTAGTTTGTGTCAAGTCTAGATTTTGTGCCTTATTTCTAAAGGACCTAGAAAATTCCCTTTTGTTCTTATTCCAAGTGTTGTTTAAAATTTTATATTTTTTTCCTTGTTCCCAAAAATCCTCACAATTCCATTTCATTTTTAGACATAGTTTGTGCCAAGTCTAGAATTTATGCCTTGTTTTTAAAAGGCCTAGTAATTTTCATTTGTCTTAAACCTGGATTTGTTTTAAATCTAGCTCTTGTGTCATGTTTCCAAGAGTCCTAGCATCTTACCTCTTTGTTTTAGACATAATCATTTTGACCCATATTATAATTATTTGAAACACTTTTTACCTAAGTTTAGCATTCAATTTTACCCATCCACTTGACCATTTGTATAAGACATTTGACATTATAAATTTGAAATTAGACCACATTTATCATTGACTACTTTGGAAAAATAGATCCATTCCTACACCAAGTCCTTGGACCAAGTTTGAACCATTTGTCTTTTGGGCCTTGATTTTAAGATTTTGTAAAATTCTAGACCTTCTTTGTAGAATTTTATTCATTAATTTGGATGTCTCGTTACACTCATAGTGGATCCATGTATAATCTAGGTTATTATAACATGGTCCTGAATGATGACTTTATTCAATACCCCTACAATGATGATGTAGTTTGTGAGATAGTTCCCTATCATCCTTACACTACTCAATTTGAGGAATAAAACCAAGATTCATTAGCCCACTATTTAGTTAACAAACATCTATATTCAAAGCAAGACCAAGAGCAAACCATGAAATATCTTGCTAGCATACCATTGGTTATATAACAAACTCAACAACAATTATATTATCTCATTATGCCATCGATGTATGATATTTATTCATTTGATCATCACTTTCCTAAAAAATAGATGAAGTTTTAGTTAGATCCATGGAGTTAGGGTCCAAGTTCTAGTAGACTTCCCCCATGAAAATTTACCTAGTCTAGTTAAAGTGCCTTTAAACATGCCTTATACCCAAATTATTGATAAAACCTCTACTATACATCCTCAATCACTCATGTTGATGTCATATCAATACCCTAACATGCTTGTAAAAGGAAAGGGCCTCATTAAGGAACATTTTATATAAATGCAACAAGCATATCAAACTTATTTGAATCTAGTGTGCAAATTTAATACCATTGCCATGTCAAATGATCCACTCATAGAGTTATCTCCTTCAATAGGGGTACTAATTAAATTAATAGGTCAAGATAATTTGGGTAAAGACCCACTTTTGAAAATCACTTTAGTTAGTGACATGTATAATTTACCATCTATTAAATAAGTGACTATGAATGCCATGCAAAATAATATATCAAACACGATGGATAACACACAAGTGTCTTCCAATCTATGCCAAAGTGGTTTAACTACACTAACAAATAATCTGTAATTGAAAGTGCCTTTAGTTAATACCATGAGTGTTTTGTAGTAGTAGGGGGTAAGAACTCCTACATCTCAACCATAACAAGTTATCTCGAATCCTAAACTAGTTGCTTCATCAAGCATGCAACCATAGGGATTAATTAATTAAGAGCCAACTAGTACTTTATCTTAATAACAAGTGATGAATGCTACTCTACCTCAATAGGTGATGACTATCATTCCACAACAATAGGCATAATCTAATTTACCATCATAATTTAGGCAAAACATTATGCCACCTCAACAGGGGGAAACAAATGTTCCACCTCAACACATAGTGATAAATTTACCTTTATAGTTACAGACTAATGTACCTTTACAATCACAAACTATATCTAATCAATAATATATGTCTATTGGTTAAATATAAATTCCAAACACCCAAAAAGTGTCTAGTTCACAACTAGTGTTTGAGTAACAAAAAGGTACCACTATCCAACAAGTACTAATCAAGCAAGAATTACATTTTACTCAGAATGTGCCACAAATCCAACATCAGGGCCTTGGTCCACAATAATTTCTCCTTATTCATCAAGGTTTGACTAGTTGGCAGCAAGTCCGTACTCAACCTCAATAGGCATAGTACTTTACCTAGATCTACATATTTCCATCACAACCATAATTCCCTAAAAACTAAGGCTATAGGTTGAATCCAAACCATAAAATAGTATAATAATTTGTGCAATTTCAATAACTAAATCCTAATCTACAAATGCATATTCCTAGTTTGTTCACTAATCAAACCAACATTATACAAAAAACTATACGTATATTATATCCCAATCAAGGTAGTCCACCTTTGATCTCCCAACCTCCACCTCAGTCTAATGTTCCATCTGGTTTCTTGGTGTAAGAACTATAATAAATGAATGATGTGATTATTTCCATTCAATCAAATAAGAAGGCCAAAAAATTCAATTTAAATGACATTTGTTCACACACATTCAAAATGGAGTAGCTTTAGATACCATTTCCTTTAGGTTATAAACCTCTAAAATTTGATAAATATAAAGGAGACCCTAAGGCCTATTTGATAGAATTATTTTTTGCTTGCCAACTAATGGTTTATAGCAACATTTAATTACTCCTTTTATTTCCTCTAATTCTAGTAGGACAATATTTGGAGTGGTCCTCAAATTGCCAAACAACTCCACATCTAATTTTGACAACCTCTTGGATAAATTTGTGCAGCATTTCTCCTATAATCTCAAACATGAGATTTCATTGGTAGATTTAACTCAAGACAAATATAAATTTGGTGAAATATTTGAAAGCTATATATAAATGTGGAGATCACCTGTTAGTCACTTCACCTATAGCTTACTAGACAAATAATTGGACATTATGTTTACTAAAAATTTGCATAGTGAGATATCATATTATCTAGAGCTTCAGTGTGCACATACCTTTAAAGAGATTATTGACAAAGGTTTACTAATTGAAAATTCCCTTATAAAAAAATATATTATCAAGTTAACCTCCTCAAATCAAAATTAAAACCAAAACCAAGGCACGAGACCAAATCATAACCATGTTCAAATCCATGCACAAACATCATTACCATCTCAAGATAGTAACTATGAGAAATCTAAGAAATATAACCATAATAATAATGTTATTGGAAATGGAGTAACTATGTCATTTCATGTCCAAATGGTGCAAAAACCATCTACTCAACCTACACCTCAAATGCATCTTACTCTTCATCAACAACCTATTTAGTAAGTATAGCCTTTACAGTAGCCTAAACTAGCTCAATAAATGTGCAAACTCCCCTTCCATGAATTAATCCCACTCTTTGAGTCTTCAATGACCTTGGTGAACCTATAAAATTAGTGTTTTTCAAGATAGCAATAGCCAACATGATTAACTAGACAATTCTAAAACATTATCCTAAGGTTATTCCATATCCAGACTGGTATAGAGAGAATGAGTTATGTGACTACCATCATGTTCATGGACATAATTTATGATGTTGTGTGTAGATAAAACACCTCATGAAAAATATGTTGGAAAATGGGGAGATTACATTGGATAATAGATTATCTACATCCAATCAGAACCTGGGTATCTACCAAATCCCTTTTTTACAACATAATAATTACAAAAATAAAGGCTAGACCAACAAGAATAATAGTATCAATAGCTATGATAACAATAATAATATTAGTAGTAATAATAATAGCATCAACTAAAATGGAATAACCAAGGCCAAAATTATTCCAATAACCAACAAACTTACCATACATCTTGCACATGATTACACCAAAGTTGTAGGTCATATTGTGTGAAGTCATATTTTAACCATCACAATTAATTCTAGACCAAGTGATAATAGACTATGACTAGGACCACTCTTCCCCAAGAGCATCTTGTAACTCCTTATGTTCTTACTCCATCAAGTGGACCTTATTTCCCTCCCACCATCTCCCTTTGCAAAGGAGGACTTGTTGTATGGAGATAAAATCAAGACCATTAGTTGAATAATAGTTTCTAGCATGCCTGGTGGGAATACTCTATTCTTCACTTCACTAAAGGGTTCTTAGTGTTGATCTTTAGTGTAATCATCCTTGAAAGTCATGTTTTCAAACATCAATGGTGACTCTACTATGAACATCAGCTATTTAGGAAGCCTAAGTGCCTAAAATCAGAGCCTTGGAATGTATACTCAAACCTCTTTTGATCAACATGCTTATTATCTACCTCAACATCATTCATATTAGGATAATGATGTTTATGTGTTCCCCTAAGTAGTCCTTAAGCAAATTATCAGCCTTATCATGGCCTTTGCCTCCCTCCCACCCTTGTATATGACCAAAATAGGCCTCTTTAGGATTCAAATCATTCCTCTAATTCCCCTTATCGACATTATATGTATGTAATCAAAAATGCATCATGCCCATAAATCAATCTTGGATCAGATGGGATAGATCACACCTACACTTCTAATTGGGGAGTATACAATTGTTAAGCAGGAGAATGATCAATGTGAGGATCTGATAAACCTAATTAAGGGATCACTTGTCACAAAATATTGTGTGAGGTAGGGTTATAAATCCTACAATCTAACACAATCACACAATAACCCTAAAAGAGTCCTATGATTTAATATTTCACTAATCTAATAACAATAAAAGTAAATCTAATCTAGTGCACACCAAAGCTTGTGGCACAAAGTGGGGGATAGAAACAAAATAAATAAACAACTAAACTAAACAGGTATAGAAGACATATATTCATGTCAATGTATATGAAATCCTAATACATGGAAGAGAAGAATATAAATGCACTATCTATCTACTCTTACAAAGGTGGAATAAAGTTAGGAATACTTACCTTTGAACACAAACCCATCGAGCCTCAATCTCCCCCTTGGCCAAGGTGCTTCACAAGAGATTATCATGGTATGTAAGGATAACTAATATAAATCAGCTATAGGCTACACAACCTATCCAAGCATCCAAAAGACTTATCCACAAGACAAGATCAGATCTCTAAAGAAAGTATTGAACCTTAAAGCTTTATTCCCCAAGTAGAATGGTTAATAGGTAGATGTATATTCATACTTATTTTCTTAGTTATTTTCTCTTATTAAATGGTGGTAAATGACCTTGTATATATAGTAGTATATTACCCTAAAATATTTTGGGAATGTCAGTTGTGCTAGGTTAACCCGACCAACCTAGCATGTTTTCAGGGTTAACTCTCTAGTTCTATGTTAAGTTGGTTGAAAGGCCAATAAACCAAAAGAGATAAAAAGTCCCTAAACTGTGCTAGGTTGACTTGGTTGACATAACACAATTGACAGGTAAAAAAGGTGATAAGGTAATAAATGAAGGATAAAACATAGCAAGTGATAGGAATAGGTAGGACTAAGAAGAATAAGCTTGGTTTTAATGGTTTCAAGAGGCTAGAGTGTGGATGGAAAGTGGAAAAAGGAATGACAATCTTACAAAGCACTGAAGGTTTGCCCACCCCTTTCCTAGTGCACCCCTTAAGGCATGTACTTAGAGAGATTGAGACTCGATAGGTTATTTTAAGATAAAAAAATTTATATATTAATAAAATTTAATAATATTATGTGTATACATATGCCCTAGCTGAAGCTCATCATGTGTCATGTAAGTGCAACATGGGATGGTGCTTTAGAGGAAAACATGATAACACATAATGTTGATGCTAAGTATGATGAAATAAGTATCAAATAAGATAAATAAAATAATTTTATTGAAAAACACATAAATTTAACTTACCTTAGTTCTGTAGATAAAGAAGTAGACTATAATAAATGAAGGTGTCTAATGTAGAGTACACTAGGTGAACCTATAGAAGTTAATGTAAAAAATAGCCAAAAATTAGAAAAATTGGAAGATATACACATAATAGTGGAAAATAATCTCTATTCCATCATGATTCCAATGTATTTTATGCTTTGTAAAATGAATGAGTAGAAACAAAGATAGAGGCAAAACAAGGAATCTGTCTGAAAATAAATGAAAGAATTGAGTTGCTAAAAAGTGTTGTTAAATAGGGAAAAAGATAATTCATTTTGAATTTTGAATTATGAAAGAGAAAAAAGAGATATGAGATTGAACAAAGCTAGGATGGTGAGGAAATGACATGCTACATGAGGAGGAAACCTAGAGATGGCAGCAGGTGCGTTACAGTTATGCAACTATGAAAATCAAACCAATTTTTGAAATTTGTATTGCATTAAGTGATTTTTTGATAAAATTTGATTTTAAGAATTTATATATGTCAAAATTGAGAAAACATAGATTTTAAGG